>PVKZ01002909.1:0-176028 GCA_004027375.1 Macroglossus sobrinus | reverse complement strand
GAGAGAGAGAGAGAGAGAGAGAGAGAGAGAGAGAGAGATCTATTTATATAGATAAAATATAACAAGAGGACAGTGGACAACCTACCTGCCTCTTTCTGCTTCTCACTACAGAGCATGAATGTACAACAGAGACTTGAGCTTGGGAGCATAAGAGACCCAAGCATTGGATAAAAACCATTAATTAATGGGTCCTTTTAGCATGTATATCAGATATAAACTACATTTACTACCTGAATTGGTGCATTGTAACAGCTTGTTTGGCATCACCTACAGACATGGCCCAGATATACCATTACCACCATTCCAACAGAAAGGGGCTGCTGTTATTTTTAAAGTTCCTTTGGAAAGTAGTTAACATGATTCCCTTGCTTATTCAGAAAGCAAGAAAACCTTATATTAAAGACAGTTTAAACAATCTTGGCACTCTGGTGAGTGTTGAGCAAGCACATCACTAAAGTCTGAGTAATTAAGGACCTCCAGGGAAGGAAGCCCAATCCTATAGCACAGAGGGGGTGACAGGAAAGCTGTGGTTGTGTCAGAGAAGGTTACACTGTAGCAGGATCTGGAAGTAGAGAAACCCTTTCTGGCCTTGGCAGTGACTTCTCTTGGCCACCCTAGTCAGATCCTGGATAAAGAGTTGCTGGATGATGGCTACCAGATCTCCAGTTACTGCCAGTCACATCCTTCTATATTTTGTGCTGAAATAATTTTCAAGGGTTTTCATTCCGTCTTTGTAATGCATACTTAGTGAATACTTGTGTCAACTTTAATAATGTTTGAGTAGGACAAATTCTCCAGCTTTGTTCAATCCAAGAATCCATTAAATAAAGATCTTCTACCCAGAACAAGAAAAATCAAGGTAAGCAGCACCCTTTGATCTTTAAAAAATCTTGTCTTATGAAAAAAAAAATTCTATCATAATCATCATATATTTCTAAGTCAGGGAATGATTTGTTTGTTCCTTGTCACTAAAACATAAAAATAATTTAAAAAAATAAGGCAGCATTGAATGGGTCCCACTTCCCCAACTAGACCAGGATATCTTTGGCAGTAGAATGTTACCAGCTTCTAACTCTGGGTAGTGGAACGAAGACTCCATCAGCTTTGTGGTGGAGGTAGAGGATGTGGAAATGGTGATGGGGAATGCTGGGGAACAAGATTCACTCTGCAGCCTCTGCAGTGCTTAACTACAGTTCTGACTGAAGCCTAGATGCTACAACTTTGAGGGGGCATTTCAGCCTTGGCAACTCAAAAGTTCAGCAGCCTCCTGAGCTGTATAATGTGAGCACTTTAGGGTTCCTGAGTGGGTACTTAGACAAGGTCATACACTTAGTCATGTTATTCTGCTTATTTCCCATAATTCTCCCAATCAGAGAACCCATGTTGACACAAAGGCAGAGTTTGCTGGTCTTTGTGGGTCTGACTGTTTATTTTGCTGATGCTGTTGGTTATAAATCTTTCCTGCCCCTTTCCAGGGATAAGGCTCAGACTGGGGAGCAGCTTTGACAAGATGGGGAGAATATGTGGGCCTGTTCTTAGAACAGGGCAATCTGGCAAAATATTGGACTTATTAGGACATATGTAGGGGACTTGGCCCACAAATATGCCCTAGCTTTAGTGTTGCCAAAGATTTTTAGTGGAATAATTAAAGCATAGGTTTGTCTTACAACTCAGACTTTTCCAAAATTCCTTTACAACCAGAGCTTTATTTATGTATAAATTAGCCTAAGACTGCAATTATTCCCATGTTACAGAGGAAAACGTGGATTTCAGAGAAGTTCAGTGACTTTTCCTAGACCACACAGTAAGTTATTAAGGACTGGAGTCTCTCAACCATAAGTTCATATCTCGTAATGTTTTTATCCCCAGCACCAAGTACAGAGCCAGGCTAATAGAAGTTTGTTGAAAAATGAGGCTGGCTTGGAAGCCAAACTTTTCTCCATTATTGGAGTTGTCTAATTAGGCAGATAAAAACACAGGAATCCCAGCTAAATTTGAGTTACAGAGAAACAAGTAATATATTTTTGGTATAAAGTGTCTCAAATATTTCATTTAATGGAAAATCTCTTTCCTTCTCCTCCTGCTCCTCTCTTTCTCTCAATTTGTTCAGTTCTCCCCTTTAAAGGAATACATTTCAATGTCTTCCCATTGGTAATGTTTGTTGTCAACAACTAAAATTCAGTGAAAACTTCAAATGCTAATATTTTTGGCTTTCCATTCATTGCAGATTTAATGAAAAATTTTCAATATATTTAGAGTCAAATACAAACAAAATGCGAAGAACTTGATCACAAAAAGATACCCTTACCCTAAAGGCCCTTAGTTTGATGTACTAAGTAATTCTTGTAACAAATATTTCTAACGTTTGATTCATGAGGAGCGGCAGAGTCAAGGTGTGTTCTGCCACGCTAAATTATTGTTTTGTATTACATATCGGCTTAGTCACATAAATTTGTAGTGTATATTACAAATTTCCTGTGTATATTAAAATATTTCTAGAATTTTTCCACTACAGCTGCTTTGTACAGAGTTCCTGCATACTCCTTGCAGTTTCCCTCATCGGTACTATTTTACATCACCATGGTACATTTGTCACATAAAAAAAACCAACAGTACTATTAATCAAACTTCACACTTTACTCAGATTTTACTAGATTTCTATTAATGTTCTCTTGCTAATGCAGGATCCCTTTTAGGATTCCACACCACCTTTAGTTGTCATGTCTCCTCTGGTCCGTGACAATTTCTCGTCTTTGTTCTTCAGGACCCTGAGCATTTTGGGGAGGGCTGGCCAGGTATTTGGTAGACTGTCCCGTCATTTGAGTTTGCCTGATGTACTTTTCATGGTTAGTCTGTGGTTATTGGCTTGGAGGAGGAAGACCACAGAGTGAAGTGCCCTTCTCATCACATCATTTCAGGGACACATGCTACCAACATGACTTATCACTGGTGTTAACCTAGACAACTTGATTAACTCAGGGTTTGCTAGGGCTCTCTACTGTCTAATTACCGTCATCGCCCTTTCTATAGTTTGTTCTTTGAAAGCCAGTCACCACACTCAAGGGCAGGAACCGGGGGCATTAAGCTTTTCCTGTAGGAGGAAGTATCTAAATAAATTATTTGGAATTTTGTAAGAAATTTTTTTCTGCTCTGTACCACTTATGTATTTATATGATCATTTATATTAATATAGACTCATGGCTATTTATTTTTACTCTGGGCTATAATCCAAGACTATGGTATTTATTTTGTTCCTAAAATTGTTCCACCTTTGGACATTGGGAGCTTTTACTGTTGGCTCTTATGTTTCCTTCATATACCTGCATCATTGGAGACTTTTAGTGCTTTCTGATTTTCAGGTACTTCAAGAAAATCTAGGTTACAGCTATTATTTTTAAATGTTGAACATTAAAGTTTATTTGAACAAAATTAAAAATTATCTGTGCAGTATAACCAGTTTCAAATATATTTCTATTCCATTGATTTCTTAATTTAGTAATAAGATTGTTTTACTACGACATTCTCCACATATAATTTGTATTCATATAATCATTACAGAATCAATTTATCTTCAATATTGCACTTTTAACTAAATTTACAGCAGCATTTATAATCATGTGAGATGTTTCACTTTCAACACACACAGAATGAACTTTAAAAAGCTTTGGTTTGATTTCGTGAATTGAATGCAAAAAAAAAACAAACAATAATTGGAATTAACCAACTTTCTGTTGGATGTATTATAACATTTATATAAGATTCTTTTCATTTAACTATTGGCCGAGTTTCCCCTCTGCTAACAAAGTAGATACATAATAGTTTGTCTTTTTTCATTTATGTGCAAGAAAAATTGGAATCAAATGTAAGCAAAATGAATTTAGAATGGGCATTTCATCTAAATGAAAAGTCATATTACACCAAATGATATGTAAATACACTGCAATTTACATGTTAAATTGTTATCTTCAGGCACATTCTTCCTAAAAATAACTACCAATTTTGGATAGAGATACCACTGATATTTCAGCAGATTTGTGTTTTCTAGTTTTCATGTGAGTAATAAGAACACTACAGTCCCCGTGATGGATGGCTAATGCAGACAGACACTTTCTGCAAGTTTCATGTTCATTGTCAAGTTTTTGAGAAATGGAAATTTAATACCTAATTTTTCATTAAGCTTACTCTTATTTTTTACTTTATTGTTACTAAGGGGTTTCTTGTAAAATGAAAAACGTTATGAAACAATAAAAAATTATTATGTGTATATCATGTCATAGATGAAACAAACTGTTGTAGCAAAAACATTCAGTACTCTATACTCTTAGCAGCAAGATAGCTTAGACTGGATTTCCTCCAAATGTCTCGTTTATAACCTATAAATTTCTACATTTCCTGCTGACCCCCACCAACCTGTCAGCTTGCTATATAGTACATGACACAGACCACAGGAACTGACTGGTACACTAAATAGCTGGCAGGGACACCACCCCTGAATTCTTCTCCCACTACTTCCTGAGAACTGAGAAATTTACTTGCCCCAAGGTGCTCATGTTCAAGCATTTTATTTTACCATAAAGCACCCCACATGCTCTCATTGGAAGATTTCCATTATGTTACATATAAAAAGTCAGGAAAATGGAAATAAAGGTCACTTTCAAATGTAATCTTGTGTTAAAATATGTTTCACACACTGCTGTACATGACCATGAAGGAAGCTGTAATTCCAAAATGGAATTCAATCAAACTCCTAATGGCTTATTTTAATGTGATTGCTAATAGTGATACTTTGTTGGAAGATGAAAAGTCCAAAATAAATGCTAAACAGCAACAGACACTAGGATGGTAAGCATAAACTTGGAGCTGTCCTAGGAGAACTGGGACATATGGCCAACTTATTTAAAAAGCTTTTTCACATTTGTGTAGGCCTCATGGATTCCAAGGTTTTGGTAAGACTCATAGCAATGATCTCCTTTGGAGTATAGGGGACCCCTGTTGGAGTAGAATTTCTCTCTCAACTGTTTGGCACCTAGTCCCTCATTCTGCTATCTCCTACCATGTTGGGTTCTTGAAAGGAGCCACCTAGGGGACTGTCCAGCAAAATTCCATCCCTCTATGACCAGTCTTCAAACCATGTGAGCCAGACTAGACAACACAGAGATTTTGAAGATTTCTCACTTCTCTATGACCTTTCTCCTTTAAGAGAGGATTTGCCACGGGTCATAAGCCGGTATGCTTTTGTCCCTTTATCCAGGGGCTCACTTACCTTTTAGGGCTGAGAATGCCTCCCATTGCAAAGATTTCCAGAGTCCAAGTCTTATCAAGGAGAAAGATAAAGAAGAAAGTAAGTCAAGTGTTATGAAGCCTTTTCTCCCATCATCTATGCATAAAGCTCCATTGCTGTGATGGGCAGGGCACTACATACAGCAGCCTCATTGTGTGTACATGTGTGAGGTTGCCATTCTGTCTTTGATTTTAAATACCTATCAGAAACAGGCCCAAGCTAGATAGAGGACAGTGTGTGTGTGGAGCGGGAGGAGGGAGATTATAGCATATACTATCAACTATACTCATGAATTCATGCAATTATTTTCTTATTGAGCACTTAATGGCAACTACTAGGCTACTTCTTAGGTATAAAAGAATATCTAACACACAATCACTCACCTCACAGAGTTTATAGTCTAAATCAGAACCTTTATTACTTACTACAACAGAAAACTGAAAAGTAGACTTGCCAGGTCTAATCACAATAATTTGCATATTTTTGGGAGCAGTCCATGACATTGAATCTGAACAAAAGCCAAACAAACCCACCAGCTGCACATTACCACGCTCAGACTTGGGTCCAAACCCCAATACAACCTGGGAACAGCTGCCCACTATGAAGAGCAGTAATGCTGAACCAGGGTGTCTTGGTTTACAGCTGGCGCTTGGTGGTTGAGAGAAATCATGGATTTTGGGTCTTGTGGTATTTGTTCTCTCAAGCACATATGATAAGTTGTGACAATCAACTAAATCCTTATGACAGACATAAATAGTAGTAAGAGATATATATTTTTGTTCATATAATTTTCTCTCATTTTCATTGTTAGGCCTCTTTTGGTTTGGGCCTTATGATGGCTTAGTGCTGGACCCAGATCATGTTTCATTAAAGGTTTGCTCTGAGAATCAGGGCTCCCACACTCCAGTAAGAAAATTAAACTCTTCTCAGACGAAGCAAGGGTCTAGAAATTTATTCTGCGAACATGATCAACCGTGTCCTATGTGAAAAATGCTCTGGGTGTGTATAAGTGGACTGCTGCCTGGCAATGAGTCTCTTCTGTTGGGTGCCACTGTTTTCCTTGGCACAGGCAGGACTCTAGGGAGGATGAGTGACCCCTTGAAACAAGAGGTCAGCCTCAATCTGCCAAGGGTGATATTATGTGTGCAATTGTGAAATCACCAACTATCAGAGGTGAACAGAAACAGAAGGATCACTTAAGTTAGGGCCTCTCACTTTACCAATGCAGAGTTTAGCCTGATGGCAGAATGGACTCCAACACCCAGGTCTTTGGATTATTAACTATATCATTCCTTCTACTCAGCCATAGACCATGGAGTAATGTCCTACTTTTCTCTCATTTGGATCTAGATTAATGTTGACCATTAAAAGATTAAGGGGAAAAATAATAGCAATAATACTTGCTATAAATTTACCAGTAAAACCTGAGTCAAAGAGAAATTGAGACTTTGAAAATAAAGAAATGATTGACAATTTTGATAGATAACTTAGTAAGCTTCTTGCCTATGTAATATATTTTCTTATGACAAATGAATTTATGCTGGACGTTAGTTCCTGGAGGCCAGCTGTGGGGTTACCCCATCTGTGAAATCACCCATCAACTTCCTAGCCACCCTCTATGAAGGAGTTTGGGATAGACTTGCTTTATTCCTCTTAATTTCCTACAGGGCCCATAGTGGGATCTACTGAGAATATCAACAACAAAAAAAGTTTCTAATAAAAATAGAATGGGTCAAATCCACAAAGATCCTCCACAAAGGCTGTCCTCTCTTCATTCTCTGACAAATTTGGGTTTTTTATACTTTCCTCACCATCACCCTTCCATTCATAAAAAAAAGAAAAGCCTCATAGTTAATTTCTCTATATAATGAATGGCATAATTATATGATTCCAGAGGAGCAAATGAATTTACAGACCAATAAAGTTAAATGTTGCCTATAAGTGAATACTCAAAATTCCCTCTTCCCTTTTCTGAAGAGACTCTATTTCTCTTCATTTAGCTTCAAAATAAAGGATGGGGGAGGAATCTGTGACTGCTTAAAGTCATTTTAGACCTGGGTACTCAACAGAGAAAGTCAGTGTCTATGAAATGTGTCCAGCATGTACCAACCAGAGGCGTAGGGCTCATGTATATATTCTACCTCTTCTGAATATCCTTTTTCACTCTCTAGTTGCAATCCCTAATCGCAAGAGATCTCCTCACCCTGATTCAGAGTTTCTAAATGAGCCAAGATGAAGTTTCATTTGCTACCTCCTTATAACAAAACATGACTTTGAAAGAAAGAGAGCCCTGGGCCCAAACTTACAGGAGAAGGTCAGGCAGTGTCCATGATCCTGAGGGCCAGCTGGGGGATGAGGGGCCACCAGTGTCCTGACCAGTGTAGCCAAGTTACAAAGGGTAGAGAAGAAATGATACCGAAGAGTTTCTGTGATATTTGACCCATCTGCCCCTGGTATAGCATGTCTTTTTTTAATAACTAAGTAAATTTTACTCCTGGTGACCAATCATGGTCTCAAATGGAAGATTTTCACTAGCTGCAAACTGGGTTTTATTAACCTCTATTGTGAGTTCAAACTTCTGTCCATGGGCTCAAGCGTGGAGAAACATTGCATATCTATTTCACATAAATTAATTAATTTTATTTCCTATCTTGGGGTGTCAGGAATTCAGTTTTATTTTTTATCCACCAATCCCCACTTGAGGTCGGGGGTGAGTTTTCAGGATCTCACACATAACCCACTTCTTGAAGAGGATCCCCTGGGCTTCAGTGGCCTGGCCACTCTCTTGTGGCAAAGATGCCCACTCTTGTGCTCCTGTGCTCCTTTCAGCTCCTCCTCTTTGCTACTTTCATGCCATGCTTGGAGCCATGGAGGAAACTTCTGGTGAGGCACTAAATGTCAGGCTGAGGACATGTCACCCAATACAACTCTTCATTTTTCCTCAACAATCTTCCCACTCCTTTGCACACTACCAGGGAGCTGCCCACAAAACTCATTCGTAATCCACCTTCCTGCCCTAAAGAATCCCACTGTGGGCAAGTTGATGTCTTTTTCTCTCTCCACATTTCTCTCCATGGCCTTCTCCTTCTGTCCTCAAACTGTGGTCTCTTTGATGAGTTTACCTTCTTAGAATATCATGGAAAACCTGCCAAATAATTCTCTTCAAATAGCAAACATAAAACCTGCTGCATACCTGAACGGTGTGAGGACAAATTAGTAACTGTGGGGCAAAAACACAAATTAAAACCCCAAAACTTCTCTAAGCTACCAGAGCCCCCCAGGCCAGTCCAATGGCTGAAATTTTGTTCTCCCCCTGTGTTTGCTTCTTTGTTTATTTGATCATGAACACCTTCAGATGGCTTGCTCACTCCGGATCATGGCCATCCTGCCTACCTCTTTCACGAACATTCCATACCTAGCTCCTGAAGACATTTGCGTTGAAACCAGTGACTCAGCTCTTTCTACGAGAATGGGGGAATGACTGTTAAGTAAAGCAATGAACTCCCAACTATTGGAGCACCGTATGCCCAGATCTAATGGCAGATCTTCTTAATTAGGCAATAAATTGGATTGGAAGGCCTCTAAATGATCCAATCTCTTAACTTTGAATAGTCATTCAGGAATTAACTGGGGTCAACTCCTGGTTCTACCACTTACTAACTGTGTGAGCTCAAGCAGCTTAACTCCTTTGACATGCCTTCTTCATCCATATAGGGTACTAATCACTCTACCTTAGAGGGGTGTTGGGGGGATTAGATACGATACTGAATCTGAAGCATATACACCAGTGTGTGCATTTAATAAGCTCTCGGTGAAGTTATTTATATCTACCCTTGCCTTTCTTTCCTAATTTGCCAAACAAGACTGCCCTCTCAGCAGTACAGGTTTGATGGAGTGATTTCAGAGTTCATAAAACATAAGAGTGACCTGAATGCCTTGGGAATGGACATTTCAGTAGAGTTTTCTCCTCAACCTTAAACCTGGTCTCATCTTAATCTCATTCACTCACAGGGATCTTGTGGCACTTCTCCCAGAAAGGAGTGTGCCACCCTCAATGCCTTTTCTGAGAGAACATTTCCAGAATGTGCAGGGGAGAGAAGGGTTCTATTACTTTCCTAGGGCTGCTGTAACAAATTACCACAACTGGGAGGTTTAAAAACAATATAAATATTTAAAAAAAAAGAAAAAAAGAAAAGAAAAGAAAAGAAATAGAAATGTATTTCCTCACAGTTCTGAAGACTTGAATTCAAATTGAAATAATGGTAGGGCTATTCTCCCTCTGAAGGCTCTAGGGGAGAATCCTTTCTTGCTTCCTTCTAAGCTTCTGATGGTTGCTGGCAGTCCTTGGTGTTCTTTGACACAAAAGTGTTATTCTTTTACTTTGACTCTCATCTCTTTGTGGGCAGTAATGAAAATTGGGGTCTTGCAGATTTGTTTGGATTGAAATAATTTTGTATCATCACAATGCCAGTTGTGCATTTGCCCTTTAGAAAGTGAGTAAGAAAAAGTTGTAAGGCTTCTATTCTGTAGAATTAGAATGGAGTGACTGCAAAATTGGTCTGCTACTTTGGAGACTGCTGCCTCTTTAACAGGTATGGTGAATTCTCTCAATTTACTTTCAGTCTGATTCATTCCTTGATTCATTGCATGCATTATCTGATTACTGAGTTTTGGCCCATGGTTCTGTCTCTTTGCTTCCCCACATTTTCTTTCTTATCTTCTCCTAGTGGGGTATTCAGCTTTTCATAATCACTCAGAGTTAGAGATTCTGGCAAGCTCTCTTTAATCTAATGGTGTGGTTATTCACTGGGAGAAGTTTTGGTCAAGTGTTCAAAATATGATTAAAAAAAAGTATGGGCTAATAGACATTGTCCAACTGGCGCAGTGAGAATGGCTTCTCAATCTTTTTAACCCTTTAGTGGCATGTTGGCTGGCTTTCTCTAATTGCCTACCACATTGTATCTATACTTTGATTATCACGTATTTTAGTCAAATTTGATATCTCCTTAAGCAAATTATGAATAAAAGGGCCTGGTGGAGTCTGTATACAAAAAACCTTTTTTATGGATCAGAAAGCTGTAATTTTGGGGATTGTAAGCCGTATTTGTATTTTAGAGTGGAAAAGGAATTTAATCACAGATCCACGATGCCCTATCTCATTTGTTTTAGAAAGAACACATTTGTTAGCCTTAGTTTTTTTGGGCACTAGATAGATCTCTGTCTCCTGTTCCAGAATGTGTACCTCTTAAGCCAGTGAAGTGTCATGATGCTGATGCTTTCAACTGATAATAAAAATTCTGCTTAGTAATTTCACTTGGATATATCTTTAAATAATGCCTTTGTCCAAATACCCTTGCCTAATATCCAAAAAGGTGCTGTTTATTTTTTTGGTGAAATATAGATATGTTGTTCAAGTAGTTTCTCACAGTAAGCAAAGCTATTGCAATGGGGACAGAAATGTTTTCTGATTTTATCTAATGCAGGAACAAAAGACCATGGAAGGGAGGTGCTAAGAGACTCCCTCAACCTAGCCCAGGTCTGGTGTCATTTTAGATAGGATAAGCCAGAGTTTGACAAATCTACTGTGCTCAGATCCAAGTCTTGGGGTGTGGGGAGTGATTGTAGGGAGACATGGAGTTCCCCAGGGAGGAAATGGACATTTTTACAGAATGATTGATCATTTTGGTTTTACCTGTACCACTATCATTTTTGTTTTACCTGTACTACTATCTCCACAGGAAACAAACAAACAAACAAACAAACAAACAAACAAACACTTCCTGTAGCACATTTAGGAAAAATCTGACTCTTTAAGGAAAGTTAAGCATTCAGAAACCAGAACCAGGGCAGCCACAGTGAAAACAAGCCAGGCCACAATCAGTTAGCAAATTATCTCATGATCTAAAGTCCCATTACTGCCATACTTTCAGCCTCTATAGCACAAGAAAAATATCAATTCTACATTGAAACAGAAATGGTTTATTCTAGCTATAATTTGTTTAACACAAAAAGTTTTAAACATATGTCAAAACACAAACCAAAGCTTTTTTTCCATCACGTTTCCATGTGTATACCAGGGCTCTAAACAATGTAAAGCTGTGACAGTAACTCTCACAGGTGCCCTTCTGTAAGAGTTCCTCAAAAGTACCTCCATTACCATTAGGACAGAGAGAATTGATTAGTGATGCCATATTCTACTCAGTACCCTCTGGAAATGTCTGATGATTCCTGCACAAGAAATGGAATCAAAATGGTAATACACTTACATTTTATAAAATATATGCATTTCTCACTGTCTGTAATCTCAATTAGATACATGCCATGCCCTGTTAGCAGAGATTTATATATTTGTTTTATAGCTCAAGAAACCAGGAAGAAGACATCTATCCTCATGTCTTCAAGTGAGAGGATAAATGAGGGAGACAAAAAGAAAGTTGGGGGTGGGTGGGTTAGACACAAAGACAGAGAGATCACTGATATACCAGCTGCACAGATATTGACATATTTGAACAGCGATAATAATCAAACATCTCTGCAGATAACTGAGTCAGCTGCTTCAGGGTCATATGGAGCCGGGTTTCAATCATCATGCTCTCCTCCACAGCACCTAACACAGTGTATCGTGTGTTGTTTAAACAGCTGCTCGGTAACTGTTAAATGTTGAATGAAGTCCCCTAGGACTTTGGTGGACAGGTGCCAGGACAAAAGTACCAGTGAAGAGGCAAACATAGTTAGAGGAAGGAGGATTAATAGATTGACATTTTAGCTCCTCCTTCCTCTTTCATGTTTGTACAGTGATTGGGTGTTCAAATTATTTCAGCAATAAGTTCTTTCCCCTTTCATTCAAACTATCACTGGGAATAAATTCCCTGCTGCTCTTTCATCCCATTTCCACAGTAGGAGCTCTTAAGGAGAGGATAGAAAATCCAAGAAGAAACCCAACAAAGCTTGAAAAAGCAGAGCTTAATATCTGGTCAAGAGATGCTCTCATCATCCAATTTCTTTTCATGTTTAGGGTCCTCCAACCAAGCACACCCTATGGGGGGTATATAGAGAAGTTTGGGTACAAGGGGAAAGAGAGAGGGAATAAGAGAGAGGGAGGAGGAGGAGGAAGAATAAGACAGACTGAAATACTAGACAAGCCTGTAAAGGCATTTTACTCAAGAAATCCACCCAGAGCAGGTCTGGGTTATAGGACAATGTTATTTTATCTTTTAGTGGTTCCACATCAAGCCATCTCCTTTCCTCATTTTCTCATTCCTTGAGGTGAATTCATTTCTACATTACACTTCCTAATCATGGCTGCTCCTAACCATGTTCACAATATAATTCTGAAGGCCAATTTAACTTGTCCTTTCTTATACCCCTTCCTTCCAACTCTACTCTTTGGACTTTAACTCCCATGGCACCAGAGACCAGGAGGTAGTGCACAGCAGAAACTGACTCCATATTCATTTCTTGTTGAAGTAATGAGTAAGTGGCCTAGAAATCATTTAGCAGCTGAGACCCCCACCTCTATCTAATCTCATCTCATTCATCTAGCTTCATTTCTCCCAACCTTCCTGCTTAAGCTCTATATTGCAGATATCACTTCCCTCTTTTTCAAAAACCCAAGTCAGTTAAATAGCTCTTACCCTCTTCAATGCCTTTATCTCTCTGCCAAAAGGGTTCACATCAATTCATACCCTACTAATTTATCTTACTCCTTGAAGTTTTCTAGATCTGTCTCCCCTCAAGGAAAGTCCTCCTCCCATGCACTTGTGCTTGCTAATACTCGATCTGTGCTTAATCACCCATGATTATTACTTAATTTATGCTTTTAATTGTCCTTGCCTTCTTAACCCAGTCACAAGCTCTCTGGGGCAAGGGGTAAAGTCTGTGTTCACATCTAAAACACACACCACTTAGCATCACCTGAGCCCCTGACAGATGAGCAATAGATCAGCCTGAAATAAGTTGCCCATTTTCTTGCTTAGGGGATGGCTCAGTAGGCTCATGGAAGTAAATGTCAATTTAGACCAACTTGGTTAAAAAAACAAATATTAGGCCATTGACTGACTGCCTTTGTCTCAGGATGGCCTTCCAAAATGGATTGGGCAAATGGGTCACTTCTGAACACCATTACTCTCCTCCTCCCCAGCCTGTCCAGATAGTCCTGTCACAGACACTGGGACAGCCACAGGAGAGGAGAGTCAGAGTCTATGGCCCATGCCAACTCAGGATGTAGAAAAAATGGACCTGCAAAAACAACGAACAGGGTGTGGGTATCAGGTACCTACCTAATAGGAGAAGAAACATTAAAATTAGTACAGACATTTAGAAAGACATATCTAGAAAGACACTGACATGTGAAATAGGAGGTGAAAGCCTATTCATGTTTTAAACATCTATCTATTAAATTTTAAATATGAATAGCCTTTCACCTCCTATTTTACA
Source organism: Macroglossus sobrinus (assembly GCA_004027375.1). Lineage (NCBI taxonomy): Eukaryota > Metazoa > Chordata > Mammalia > Chiroptera > Pteropodidae > Macroglossus > Macroglossus sobrinus. Next base: position 162,311 of record PVKZ01002909.1, on the reverse strand, counting down.
TCTTGTGTCTTTTTAGAGATAAACTCACATGAGTACACAGTTGGCACCAGCTAGGGTGCTTACTGCGACCCCTTTTATTTAAAAAAAAACTTAAAATTTATGAATAGGGTAAATGCTAAGTAAACAATGAAACATCCATGTGATTGAGTGCAGTGTAGCTTTCTTTCTTGTGTCTTCAATAAGGTTGAACTTTATGAAGACATGGAGAAACTCAAAGACAAGTTAAATGGGAAAATAAGAAAAAAACAGCCAACCTGCAGAGCAATCACGCAGTATGATATAATTTACTTGAAAATACAAAACCAGCCCTACCTCCCCCACCCAGCACAATGTTCTCTGTATACATTTCAATAAATGTAAATGTAAAGAAATGTTTCTAGAAGGATTCACATCGAGAAATAACAGTAGTTACATCTGGAGAGTTACAGAAGAAGAGGGGTTACGGAGAACTTTAGATTTATCTGTAGCATCTTAATTCCTTAGATGCAAAGCATCTTCACAAATCACCTCTGTTAATTAAAAATAAATTAAGCTGTAAGGAAAATTCACCTGAGATAATACATGAGACTGGAAAGTGGAAACAGATGAAGAGATTTATGCCTGTGGCTTTCTGACTCATAGTCACACCTCTGGGTGGAGTTCATGGGCAAAGTGCAGAGATGGAATGGGTGGGTTTAATCAAATATAATAGATTTGATATAATTTGTGACCCTTTCTTAGTGGGAAAGAAGCTTAATCCAGTTTTTGTTTGTTTGTTTGTTTTTGTTTTTTGTTTTGTTTTGTTTTGTTTTGTTTTGGTATCAGGCTCAATCTCTGGACAGAAGTGAGAGTCTTGGGGAGGGCAAGAGGTATGTTAGAATAGAAGATGCCCCTATTACCCCTAAGAAGTTCAAGTTCACACCAGGAGAATATCTAAGTTTACAACTTTAGACCAGTGGCTCTCAGGTATGAGCGTGCACAGAATCCTTTGGGGTTTTTGTTTAACTTGCAAAATCCTAGACTCCACCAGTAGGACTGATTCTGGTTCACAAAGGCTAGACTGTGTGGCCTGGGAATCTGCATTTTTAAAAGTGCCTTAGGGAATTCTGACACGGGTGAAATATCTGTCACACTCTGAGAGTGTAAGGAAGCAGAGTGAGGACGGCCACCTTTCCTTTCTAGGGCAGACTACCCTCCACATTGACTTAATGAAAAACTTTGTTTTATAGTCCCTTCCTGCCAACTGCTTCCTCTCCCACTCCCAGTTTTACAGTTTCTAAATGTTCAAACATGCATAAGAATTAAATACAGAATCCCAAAGAAGGGACGGAAGATAGAGGAGGCAATATGGAGGGAAAAAAAAGAGTTGGGAAGGGGTGGTGGAGAGATAAGTAGGGTCCAAAGGGTAAAGATAAGTCAGTTTAGTTGGAAGGGAGTGAACAACCCGGGGATAGAAAGAGGGATCCTTTCCCTATGGCACGTCTGCAGGGCATATGAACCACTGGGTTTCAGAGGTGTTAAGTAACCACCTCTTGCATCTGTCTAATAAGGTTTTATAATCTGTAGAGAGCATTCACATGCATGATCTCATCTGAGTAGGGTGGAAGCTGCCATTCACACCTCTGTCATCCAGACCAAAATACCTTGTGACTTCATTCAGCGGCTGGTTGGGAGGTGTGAGGAGCTCAGCTGCACAGGTGGCTGGATGAGTGGAGAGTGGGGAGGGGACCTTGGAACTGTCTCCCTATTCCAGGGGAAGAGGGGTAACTATCATTGGTGAGCAGAAAAAAGGATGAGCAAAGCCTGGAAATCAGTCAAACGGAAAACCCATGAGTATTTGTTTACCACTTATTTGTTGCATCTCCTTAGGCCACATCCAATTCAAATGGAAAAGGAGGGGAAAGTACTCAGGATCCTGGAGCTTTCTTGAAGTAAAAGCTGATTCTGCTTCTAAAGAGGTTTCAATGCTTAACAAATTTAGAGCATTTTTTTTAGCTTGATCTAATTCCCCCTGCTATCATTCCAGTTTGATTTCTTCTTCAAGAAAACATGCTTTTAAAAAAAATTTTAAATTATTTAGTTTTTTAAAATCCCCTTTCTAGGTAAATGTTCCTATCTGATACCTTGAAGTTGTGTGCTACAACTAGGAGCTGGAGATGAAAGTGAAGAAAAAAAAGAGAGAATAGAATATGAGCCCTGTGAAGTCAGAGAAGGCCCATCATCACCTTGATATTTCTCATACGGGCTAATATCCAGCACATTTTTGCTTACTGCATATATGTTAAATGGAAAATGACTAGAGAGGGAGAGGAAGAACTAGGGAAGGAGAGAGAGAGAGATGTGAATCAGGGGTTAGAGAATACAGACATTAAATATTTACGCTCATACCTTTCTTTCCACTAATTCCCACTATTTAAGTGAATTATCTCATTCATCACTCCAAACCTAGATTCTCCTAATGCAATGAAGAAAAACAACAAATTCAACATAACACAGTCCCACCTCTGAATGCCTAAACCAGATCTACGAACCCATACAAATACACCCTGTGCATGCATTCCTCAGTCTTCAGAAATTGAATGCCCATTTCCAATCTGACACGTCTTCCTCATGTACGAGATGTATTACTGGCAAGAGGACCTTCTCCTATCTCTCAGTGAAAAGAAATGGAGATCATTTTATACCCACTGACTCAAGGGGGGAATCAAAATGAAAGATTCTTCTTAGGGCAAGTCAGAACGGGATCAAGAGAACATGAAAGACGCCCTTGAGGCAGTGGCGCCCGCATAGGTAAAGGTGGCACTACAAGATCATTGTGACTTCTTCCATCTCTAAATTCTGATTTCTAATTCTTGGAGCACTGTCCCCAAAGACTGTCAGCAAAGCTTAAAACATGTAGGGACTATTATTTTGCAAAGGGCCCTCAAAAGCTGAAGCAAATTCTTTTGAATTTCTTCACTGGTGAGACGTTTCCATCTCTTTTGGGTAAGACTTGATTGGAGGGGAAAAGTCATTCAGAACCAAAGGTGGTGAATAACATGAGGGGCTGAGCTGTGAGCGACACTTTTGAGCAAAAACAGTTTGTGTGTGCACAAATGCATGCAGGCACACGTGTGCACTCACACACATTTCATGTTCTAGTGAAAGATTTGGAAAGATTTCAAGTGGATTGTACCATAGCATTATGTAAAAATATGTGTAAAACTTCCCATGTGAGATTGAAGGGTGATATTTATTTGGAAGAATGCACTATTAAAAACAAAGTTAGCCATGCTTTTCTTGAATATGACCTAGTCATTCTTTTGTCTGCCAGGATAAGCTTACTATCATTGAATCTTTCCCTTCTGTGTGCTCCAAATATATCTATTTTGTAAAAGCCCTAAAGAAAATATTAAGGATTCATGAGATGAGCCATACAAGTATAATTTTTTCAATAGCTTTTCCTCCCTGCCCTCTTCATGTCTCATTTTCTCTTCTCTGGGGAATGCCAGAAGAGGATGGATTATTATTATATTAAATAATAATTCCTGACTTTCAGTTCTTGCTTTATGACTATCATGAATATAGGGCTGTGTTTGCTCAGGGAAAATGGGTCACAGATTGCTAAACTAGCTCCTCACCATACAGTGGTTAAGAGCTGTTTGTTTTTCAAATACCTTAATTGTATGGTCTAGCAGAAAAGAGCAGCACTGGAAATTATACCTCTGGACTAAATGCAACCAGATGGACAAAAACAACAAGGCGTTTGAAAAAGATAAACGACCCACAATCCCCCTGTGGTTAGTTTTATCGCCAGTTAATTTTATAATGGCTTTTTCTGGAGCAGAGGGATATTCTCCAGGGCTAGGAGTGGTCTCTCAGAAAAACCTGGCAGCCTTCAGAGGAAAGGGTTCTCTTTGCTGCCCATTTGGGTAGAATTTGAGTAAACGGTTTGGTTTGGGGGCTGGGGTAATGGGTGGAGTTGGGAGAGTGGAATTCTAAGCTGAAGAGCATCAACACATCCCTCTTTGTTTTGTATTTCTCGTTGATGTTCATTTTGCAGTGCTTTTTGCTAGATAAAAAGCAAGAGAGTTAGTCTGGTGTTGGTGACTAGAGCTGAGGATGTGAGAAGCATGGCATTAAACTCTCTGGTTGTTATCTGCAGATTAAGGTTCCAGAAGCCAGAGTTGCTATGGGAAGAATATCCCATGCTGGGTGAGGGTTATGTGGACTCATCAATGGACTCAGGATAAGACTGATCTCTGGGTCTTTGTTTCTCTTCCCAGGATACTGTATGGGGGTGACAAACCAGCTTTGTGGGTATGCCTTAAAATCCTGGCAACCAGGCTGCTGGACTGTTTTCAGGCCATAAGTAATTACATATCATTTCTTGTAGTATATAATAAACATATTGGATTCATGGTTGGACAGTGATGGAGATGTGGGGAGAAAGTCTAGAAGAAAATGTAAATTGGAGACCTCATTGACCCTCCTCATGAAACAGCTGTGATTTTTCTGGGAATTATTGAAAGATTTCATCATTACGGAAAAGAGTTTTTCTCATATACCCCATCTCTCACTCTGCCACTATTGCCAACAACAGAAGCCTTTAAAAATGGAGGACAAGGAATTTAAGATACTCTAAGTATTTGTATTATAAAAGAGAAAACCGATGAATTGAAAGAGAGAGAGGTCTGTGATCTTTTGAGGCTTTAGTATGCTGCTGATACAATTAAAACAAAATGGTCAAAGAGCGATCATTTCTTCCTCTTTCCTTAAATTAATAGTCACAGGTTTCCAGAGATTACTTCATGTAAATGCCTCCTCATTCCCTCCATAAAACCTTTTCCTTTCCAGGAAATCACCCTTAAAATCTTTGTTCATGAGTTCTCCTTCACAAAACATCAAATTATGTACTTTAAATATCTACAGTTTATTGTATGTCAATTCAATAATTAATAAAGCTGTTTTAAAAAACTGACTTTTTTGTTGGTCTTATATTAGGTCACCGTCTTTAAAAAAACTTTAACTTTTAAAAATTTTGCTGTGAAATTTGATGTTTTGATAAATGTATACATCCATATCGTTACTATTCCAATTGATATTCAGAACATTTCAATCATTTAAAAATTTTCCTCATACCTTTTTCAATGAAAACCTACATCCCACAAGAAAACACTTACTTTTGATTTTTATTACCATATATGTTAATTTTGCCTATTATTAAACTTGAGAAGTTTTTTTATTAATTATATAAATTTACTGTTTTCAGCCTATCCTCTCTCATTCAACTTAATGGTTTTTAAATTTATTTATATTGTTGTAGTTATTATTTATTTTCACTGCATAATAAACCACTATATGACTATCCCACAATTTGCTTATTCATTCTTCTGGTCATAGACATTTGGATCAATTCTAGCTTTTGAATGATATAAACAAAGTTGATAGAGACATCCTAATACAAGTCTTTTTGAGATGCATGCTTTATTTTTGTTCAGATAAATTTATAAGAGTGGAATTACTGGATTACAGGAAAGATGTATGTTAATTTTTATTTTCTTTTTACTGAGATATAATTTATATACCATAAAATTTACCGTTTTAAAGTAAAAAGTCAGTCATTTTTAGACTACTCACTCACATGGTTGTATAATGATCACTGTGGTCTAATTTTTGGGAAGAGTTTGAGAAATATCAGTGTTAGTTCTTTAAACATTTGATAAAATTTATCAATGAAGTAATCTTGCCCTGGGCTTTTATTTATGAAAGATTTCTGATTACTAATTATATCTCTCTACTTGTTATAAGTCTATTCGGATTTTTTATCTCTTTTTAGTTAATTTTGGTAATTTTGTGTCTCTAGAAATCTGTTCATTTCATCGAGATTATCTAATCTGTTGGTATAAAATTGTTCATCTTACTTTCTTATAATCATTTTATTTCTGCAAGTTCAATAGTAATGTCACCTCTTTAATTCCTGATATTAATAATTTGAATCTTCTTTCTTTTTTCTTAGTCAGTCTAGCTACTGGTATGTCAATTTCATCAAACTTTTCAAAGACTTAACTCTTAGTTTTGTTAATTTTCTTTTTTGTTTTCTATCCTCTATTTTCTTTGTATCTAAATATCTTTCATTTTCTTTCTTCTGTTTTCTGAGCAAAGTAGTTTCCTCTACTTTTTCTAGTTTCATATGGTGGAAGATTAGGTTATTGTTTTAAGATATTTAAAATGTAAGTGTGTATAGCTTTACATTTTCTTCTGAGTACTACATTCTCTGCATCCCATAAATCTTGGTATATTGTTCATTTTTATTAATCTCAAAATATTTCCTAACTTCCCTTGTGATTTCTTCTTTGATCCACTGGTTATACAAATTATATTTGTATGCACTGTATGCACATCAATATAAATTATAGTTAGTGCTTTATTCAGTATTCTTTTATCAGATAGATAAACAAAAGAATTATAAAAATACATTTATATTGTTTTTTATATTTATCTATGTAGTTCTCTTTACCTTTTTTTATTTCTTCACAATCATTCGAATTACTCTCCAGTGATCTTTTATTTTATCCTGAAAGACTACTTTCAATATTTCTTATAGAGTAGGTCTTCTAGAAAAGAGTTCTCTCAGTTTTTATTTATCTTGTATTAATTTCTTATTTATTTTTAAAGGACATTTTTGCTTAATATCAAATTCTTAGATGATAGGTTTTTTTTTTCAGTATTTTGAATATGTCATTTCACTGACTTTTGGTCTCCATGTTTTCTTATAAGAAACCAGCTGTTTATTTTATTGAATATAACTTGTACATGATGAGTCGCTTCTCTCTTCTAATTTCCAATATTCTCTCTTTGGTTTGGTGCGCATCTCTTTATGGTTTTCTACTTGGAGTTAATTAAGTTTCTTAGATGTATAGATTGTTTTTCATCAACTTTGAAGGATTTTGACCATATTTCTTTAAAAGTTCTTTCAGTCCTTTTCTCTTTCTCCTCTCCTTCTGGAGTTCTCAAATTCGGTGTGTTGTTACTGGTGTTCCAAAAGTCTCTGAGGCTGTGTTTCCTTTTTTTTTGTTCTTTTCTTTTTTTATTCAGATTGGGTTATCTCCATTGACCTGTCTAAAAGTTTGCTGATTTTTATCTTCTGCTCTTCAAAAATAATGTTGAAGTCTTCTAGTAAGTATTTCATTCCAGTTGTTCTTTTCTTTTTTTTTTCAGTTGCTCTTTTCAAACACAGAATTTCTACTTTGTCCTTTTTAATAATTTTTTATCTTTTTATTGATACTTATATTAATATCAATATTGATTTCATTTAGTTTTCTAAAGAAATGATTTTATTTAGTTCTTTGAACATACTTCATACAGCTGAATTAAAATCTTTGTCTAATAATTTTAATATCTTTGCTTCCTCAGGAACAGTTTTTTCAAATTGCTTTTTTCCTGCATATGAACTATGATTTCATATTTCTTTGTCTCACTTTTTTGTTAAAAACTAGATATTTTAAGTAATATAGTATGAAAACCCTGGAAATCAGATACTCCGTTCTCCTGAGTGTTTGTTGTTGTTGCTGTTTGTTATTAATTTTTATTTGTTTATTGCCTTTTGTGGACTTATTCTATAAAATCTGTATTCTTTTCTTGCATGGACACTGAAGTCTCTTTTTAGTTATCTTAGTGGTCAGCTAATGTTTGAGAGAGATTGTTTAAATGCCTGGAAACAATAAATCTCCCAGTATTTGCTAAGGAGTTCTGTGTGCATTTTGAGGTCAGCCTTCAATACACAACCAGGCAGATTGTATCTCTCTGCCTTAGCCTTTACTTCTTGCTTGTTCAGCGACTCAAGATAGCCATAGGTGAGAGTTTAGGACCTTTCCTGAGCATGCACCGCACTCTTGGCATGTGCACAACCACACACATGCATGCAGCTTTTTAGATTTTCAGGAACATGTCAGAGATTTTCAAAGCCCCTATGTATACCTCATCCCTATTTTTTTCTTTTAAATGTTTTATTTAACTTTTTTTTTTTTTTTACCTCAGATATTATCCACTAACTCATTCAATCACAAAAATAAGCAATTGTTTCTCATTGTTTTCTACACCCTTGGGGAAAGGCTTTTTGTAGTGCAAGAGCCCAAGTCAGGTCATATATATTTAATCTTGCAAGTGAGATCTTCCAAAGGAACTACCAGAGAGAGTAAATAATGACAGTTCTCTGGAAAGTAAGCTTTGAAGGAATTCTAACTGTGTTCTGCCCCTCTGGTAGCTGCTAGTCTGCTGGTTTGTACCAAGAGTTTAATAAATATCAGTCTGCAGTCCAAATAAAATTTTGCCTTCTTTTTGTTCATTTCTTGTAAAAATCTTTTACCTTGAGAAAACTCTGCTCTCTGTAAGCTTGCTGCAACAATTAGCTTTTCATCTCCAAACTTAGTCGGATAAAACAATAACTACTTACTTAACTAGATTGCGATTCAGCTAGGTGTTCTTCTGCTAGTCTTATTGGGTTTACTCTGCATTTTTAGTCAGCTGTTGATCAGCTAAGCAAGTCTGCTTTTGGAAGGTTTGGCTGATTGTTGATTGGCGCAATGAGAGATATTGTGCTATTTGTCTCTCCTTCCAGCAGCATGTCCAAGGCTTGTTCATAGGGTGGCTCTGGATTCCAAGAGACCAAGAAGGCAAACTCCTGTGTCTAGATTCTTTTCAAACCTCTGCTTTATCATGTTTGTTAATGTCTCATTGGTTAAAGCAATTCACCTGGTTAATTCTGATTTAGAGGGGGTGAAGAATAGACTCCACCATTTGATAGGAGACAACTGCAAAAGTGGGAGGCCATTTTTCTTATTTACTACATTGGCTCTGGATGCAGTAAGTGAAATATGAGGCCAAGAAAGAGGTGTTCCTTATCAGTATCAGGATATTAACAAAGGCATGCCCTGTGTCAGAAGGATGATGGGGATATACCCTATATTACCATCCAGCTAAAGCTTTAATCTGTGGAGACTTCTCCTGGCGAATCAACAAATACATTTCACTTAGAAACTGCTAGAAAAGCATTTGATTCTCCAGATAGCAGAAACATAAACTTTTTTTTGTTATCTTTCCCCTATTCTTCTTCCTCTTTCTTTCAACTACCCTACTCTCAAGATCATTTGCTGTCTCTTATAAAAGCCTACCATTGATTATCCTGGACTTGGACCCTGTAAATTATTAGGAAAAGTGCCAAATACTTGCTGCTTTATCTGAAATGGGGAATGAGACTCATAAGCCAAAAAATTGAGATCAAAGAGATCTGACAGACCAGACTAAATTCTCAAATCAAATTTTAAATCCTTTTGGGTTGAGCTAACAGCATGAACACAAGTGCACATACTTGAACACTCACCACACCTGTAGCCATGAGTACCTTCAAATACACACAAACTAAAACATACAAAGATTTATTTTAGCAAATATGCTTTATAGAATGGGCTGAGGGTGGACCACCAGGGAAGAAAAAGAACAAGTTTTCTATAGCATTGCAGTGTCAAATTTTCTTCTAACCCAGAAATGCTGAGGCAGCTCTCTTGCTAGTGTTTGTGTTTACTCTCCTAATATTTCTCTTTAACATCATCTCATCATTATTAGAAGTTGTATCAGTCAGCTATTGTGTAACAAGCCACACCAAATCCTTGTGGCTTGAAGCAATAAACATTGACTGCGTACACGAATCTATGGGTTGGCTGGGCAATTCTGCTGATCTGAGCAAGCTTCAGCTAACTGTCCTTGGACTCACTCATGAAGGGGTATCAGCTGAAGATAACAATGGAACTAGCTAGTCTAGGATGACCTCAGCTTGGAAAACAGCCTTCCTCCATGTGTCTCTCACATTCCTGCAGCAGATTAGTCCAGGAATATCCTCATGTTCATGGCCAAGGAACAAGAGGAGCAGGAAAGCAAACACCAATTCATATGAATTTTCAAGACTCTGTTTGTGTTTTGTTTGCTAACTCCCATTGGCCAAAGCAAGTCACACTGCTGAGCCCAGAGAGAGGTCAGCCAGGACATCTTGCCCACAATGGTTGTAGTGAAGAATTGGTTACCATCCCAGTTGTGTAAGATTCTGGTGATTTAAAAAATATCCAAGATTATTTCTCATATTATTAAATAGTGCACAGTCCTAACCTTGCCCTTGATGGTGTTCATCTGTTTTAGTCATTTTGGGGGAGTTTTCTTCCACATCTCAATGTCAGTGTGTTTTTCTGAGATCAAGTTAGCCTGGATTGGTGAAGAGTGGAGAGGAGGAAAGTGGTGAAGGTAGCCAGTCTGTTAGTATTCCCATGTGGGTATACAAATAAATAAATGCTGACTGATGTTAGCCCTGTGTCTTCTCTCCTTTGACCACATATCAGATTGTACCTTAGAAGACATACCTGTAGAAGAAAGGCTCTTAGTTTTTGAGCAGCTGACCGAGCCCTCTGACTCTCAGACTTCTCTAACTCAGTCTAGGGCTTCCTCTCCGGGTTCCCAGTTTCCCTGTGTGGATAATAGGAAGAAATAACTCTTAGAGGGAGCTTGAGGTATGTGTGTGTGTGTGTTTGTGGGGGGAAGTATTAACCTGAATAAGAATATTATGCTAAATATATGAGTGGAGTACCAGACGCTACCCTTTAACTAAATATTTCTCCAACCTATTACTGGCTAAAAGATGTAACCATGGTGTAATCAAGTTCAGATGTAATAAGAAGGAATTAAACTGGATGGTAAAAATGATCTTGTGGAAAAAATAAACAATACTAAGTGCTGAAATGTACCATACTAAAATGTTGGAGGTCTCTCTTTGAATGATTTTTTGGGAACTTACTCCCAGCCGTTTGTCTAGGTTGGACTTGGTACCAGGGGTGGTTTAGACAAAAAGGGCAGTTTTGCTTAGGTCTTCTGAATTACATATGTTGAGAATGATCTCTTTCTACCTCCAGCATCTACCACTTCTAGCAGCTACTTAACTCAGCAACCAGTGCTTCTGATCTTTCCTGAGCTGTAGGACGACCCTTGAGTGACTCTCCCCACCTCACTTTTCAAAGCACAAAGAGGCTGCAGGGTCTCTGGCCCAACCCTCATACCAACTGTGTAGCAGCTGAGATCCCCATACTCAGCCTGCCTCTGGAGTGAAGTCATGAGGTATTTCAGTCCTGTGATCAAGGTGTGAACCACAGCCAAAAGGGAGGACGTGCTTCCAGAGCCCAGTAACAAGGTGTGATAGATTTCAAGGTTTTGCAAATGCAGCTGTTTTTTTTTTCTCTCCCTTATTTTTTTCTTTTTGTATCCTTCTCTCTCTTTGCTTTGTATGAAAATAGTTATCCTATCACTTTCAGGAAATCATTTCCTCTGGAAAGCATTAAAGTCTTTAATTTATCTGCAACTCAGAAATAAATGCATTTCAAAAATTTGCTGAGAAGAGTATCTTTTTTATCTTCTTGCATAATGGGCACTTGGGAAGTACTTAAAAGCAGGTTTTCTTTGGGATTTCTCAAAGTCCTGAGATAGATATTTCACAACTATAACCAACTTCAATAAATGTGTAATTACTGAGCTCCACTCTACTGGAAGCCATGGGAGATACAGAGAAGGTCAATAAGTGTATGTTACCCTCAGGGAGTGCTAACTCTACTGAATATATTATTGAACAACATAAGATAGCATAAAATCAAGGATTCTGGAGCTGGAAGAGATCTTACACAGCTCAAAGCATTTCTTTTACATATGAGGAAGTACAGTCTCAGAAAGTTTACCTGGTGATTCAGTTTCAGAGTCAAACCTGAAAATGGGGTTCTTCACTCTCAGCCCCAAAGGCTGTACTATGGAGAGAAAGCATGTGAATAGAAAGAGTCATCATGGAACTCTTTTTCTCAACTCATAAATTGATGGCTTTATGCTGAACCTTAATAGTGAAGGGAGTTGATGCAGTTATAGGTCATAGGCACATTACAGAAATTTATTTTTCTGTCTGCTTACATACCTCTGGAGAATGGGCCATCTTATTCATTCTATTTTGTGCTCTCCCCAGCTGATTCACTAATCAAAGTGTTGCCATGAGAGCATAATATGTATGCGATCAAACTTGACCTCTGGGCTGGGGCAATTGCCTTATTGGTGGACACATGAACACAGTCTTTTCCAAGGCCCACTGGAACTAAAACTGAGCAGTCAGTTTCTCTCCATTACACATGAAGCTCAAATGTGGGCTGGAAGTTTGTTTGCTTGCTTGCTTGCTTGCTTGCTTGCTTTATAGCTAGAAGGAAAGGAAAGGTTGTCTACATAGTGAGACAAGATGGAAGCAGAGGTGTGACAACAGAAAGTAAAGACAGAAAGACAAGCCTATGCATTAGTCCTTGTTTTTAATTGTTTATCTCTAACTATATACCTATTCTTTTTTGTGCTTGTGTGATACTCAGGTACATATATTATAAATGACCTTTTATGCTAAGCTAGTATGAATTAAGTTTTTATCACAAATAATGAATACATACAAGTCAAGATTATTAAATTCTATTAGTCTCTCAGATAAATTAATACATTTTAGAAATGAGAACATGAGGGTTAGTGTATGGGCCTAAAGTAGGTTAAGACATAAAAACCAGTTTGTTACAGTAAGCTATACCTGGAGAGCCTTCCAGATATTTTTGGTACATTGACGTAATCAGTAGATTACATTGCTAAAGGAAAGTCCCACTGAAAATAACTTGATAATGTTTGTCAAATACATAGTTAAAATTCCCATTGCCTGAAATATTTGTAGTCATTTCTTTGACCTCTATTGTATGTATTATAAAAAAATCTAGAAATAAATTATATACACATATTTAGGACATATTTAGTTTTGTTAAGATGGAATAGAGATCAATTTCTTCTAACAGCAAGTTATAATTTTATGAGTCTAGAAACATTCAAAATAAATATTTGTTAATAAAATTTACCAATTACTCCTATTGATAAAGTCCAGATTAAATCTTTCTAACAATAGAATATACTTTCTCTAAAAATCTGATAAAATCTCAGCAAAAAACTCACCAATAGTTTAATGTAACTAAAACAAACAAATAAAAAATGCCCCTCCTTTTTATTCCAGGAATAGATTATATTTTGATTAAGTCCAACAAGTGGACTCAATCTTCAAACTTGCTTTCATATATCATCATGTAGAGTAAGAGAAACAAATGTAGATGCAGCTCTCATCTTACTTGAAAGGGCTGATATGATTGACATCACAAACCAGGAGATGGAACATTTTCATAGGGAAGTATTTTCCATTATGTATTTTATCTAAGATTTTAATGGGAATGTATGTGTTGTGGATACAGAATGGAGATGGGGTGTTATTAAGAAGACTGATGATAGACGAAAGGAAGTAACTGATGAGCTTTGCCTAATGACTCCTATGTTTCTGAATGCTCTGCCCCAGAAGATAATAGCCATCTGTTCTCTTTGTCCAATGGGGAGTGAGCAAGAGGATATTGGTCAATAAGGTGGCTAAGGAGATTCAGGGTACACAGTGAATTTTACAACTGACAAGTTCCTTGAACACTGGAACCATTGACCAAGTGCTCCGAGTGGGGTGAAATGTCCTTCTCTAGGGGCCAGTAGACACATCTGTCTGTCAGAATATAAATGCAGTGCTACCCGAAGGGAAAAGAATGGGCAGTTGATGGCTGGATTCCTACATTTCAGTCTGGCAATATTTATTTTAAATCCCAGTCCTTCCCTGAGAAGGAAATCTAGATTTCCCGACATGATTTTGAAGACATCTTTCTCTTTTCACTTTATTCTTTTGAAAAGAGAGAAGAAACTTCTCAGGGAAGAAAGTGTGATTTCTTTACAGAAAAGGGCATGTGTCTCATATTTCAGTTATTCACATGAACACTGTGTTTTTGGAAATAAACAAAATTTGAAAATAAACAACTATCACAGTTCTTTCCCCTCAAAAAAAAATATGTGTGACATAGGGAGTTTTGATTTTTCTCTGACACATTTTAATGATAACCTAAGAAAACAGATTCAAAGAGATTTAATTTTGAATCATAGAGTGGAATGACCTGAAAGCATCTTGAAAATTACCTGGTGGATAAGAAAACTGAGTCACAGAGACGTAGAATGAACTGAGGATCACAAGAATGACTTAAGGTTGGTGATAAAGCAATAAACAAACAAACAAACAAACAACCTATGTTTACCCAGGGTGAGAAAGAGTAGCAGGGAAGTCTAGTCCCATAGGAGGAGAGTTAAAATGCTGTCTTTAAAGAAACAAAAAGGAGAAATGGTTCCAGCAGCTGCCAGTGACTTGCAAAATCTAGGAACATAGTTTCCCAATCAAACATGCAAGATGGATAAAGAAAGAGTGATAGAAGCCATTGAATTATGTGCCAATTAAAATTGGTAGGTGTCAACTCTTTGGCCAAGACATGTCTTAGTATCTGTTTCTTTGGAAAGGGATCATGGTTACATCATATGCACATTTAACACCAAAGCTGAAGGTAAAAGTAACTACTGGATTTGTTAGAAGATGTCACACTGGTCTCCAATACAGAAACTTTCTAGAGGGTTTACTATGCTAATTTTACTTAACACTTTTTTATTTGTTATTGTTGTTTTGCTTTTAACAGCAAAAGTATCACAACTAAACTTTTAGTACCTTGTGCAAGATGTGATTTCCACTCTAATAACTAATTTTTCCAACTAAACCGGTTGCCAGATGGCTAGCACCAATCCATCCAATCTAAAAATAAAACAAGAAATTACTTCCACTTAAAGAATCTCTAGTTTGTCGAGTATTTCAAAGGGGTACAATGATGATAGTCTATGCTGACTGGTGTTCTAATCTGTATTAGATAATAAGCCAACCTTCTGGGAGGCGCACCAACCCATTCCTGGTTCTCGGCTATAGCATAGACAGCTTGTGTTTATGTGCATACACCCTAATGCTCTTTCTATGACATGGTGGCTGAAGAGTCAGGAGATCTGGTCCCAAGGCCAAGCTCAGTCATCAACCCTCTGTGTGATTCAGGTAAAAAGTTAATCTGAATTAGGGCTCCCCTTTGTCAACTTGCTCTCTAACAAAAATCGTGATGCATTTTGAAAAAAGTTCTACATAATTATTGGATACCTTTTATCAGAGGCCTCTTTAGTGCCCATTCAGCTTTTGGGTTTTAAGACCTGGATGATTGGAAATTTGAGTGCAAAACAAAGCCAAAGTTTGGTCAGGAAATAAGCTTTAGAATCAAACCTTCCTTTTGTCACTTACTAGCTGTATTACCAATCTTTTACACTTTCTAAGCCCATTTCCTCCAGTGTAAGCTAGAATGGTACAGTTATCCATCGGTATCTCATAGGGATTGTTTCCAGGCAGCCTTGGGCTTGCTGAAGGCACGAGCAACATACTTCTGGACTCTAGTCCTGGAGGCACAAGGCATATACCTGACTGAAAGGAGAGCAGAGTAGAGCATGCTAGGGTGTGCCAGAGCTGTTCTCCACAGCAGGCTTTAACCTCTCAGGTCCTGAGGTTGCAGAAGGAGCAGACCCATCCGCTCCTTATCTTCCGTGTATAGCTTTCCAGGCACTGTGCAAGGCACCATGCAAAATCCTCACCACAACCCAACATGAGCACACTGTTTCTTCTGTGAAAGGAGACTATCAGGTTGCATCCTACCCAAAGTCACCCAGATAAGAGAGTAGATTCTAATATATGCCCATTTGTCCCCATAGCTCATGGGCTTTTCATTACAACATACTGGGAGCCAAGAGACCTGCAAGTCTTTATTTTAGTTCAGCACACCACTCATCTTAGGTGACTTTAATGTTCCTCTCTCTCTATCAAGTGTGTATGCAAACCCAACCCCTCCACCTTCAGTTGCTTCCCACCTCACATTATCTTTGGAATTACTATGTGTCATAATATGCAAATGCATCAGACACCTGATGGGAACAACAGATGAGAGAATTGATTGTTAACTTTCTGTTTATATATCTGTACATTTACATTTTACTCCCTCAAATACCCTAAGATTCTTGAGGTAGAGAGCATAATGTATATACTGCCGCAGCTCCTCTTCCACTGTCTAGAAGTGCCTTATAGGTAGACAAATACATGAGGTGCTCAATAAATACTGAAGCTATAGTATGCTCAGAATCAGGTGGATGGTAGAGGTCTTTCGAACCAATCCCCTCTCCTTGGAAACTGAAGTTCAGAGGTCCATAGAGCTGGCGTCAGAGTCTTTGCCTGCTGTTTCTCAGTACGGGGCACTGTGTTGTCTGTAGGATTTTCTAGACAACAGAAGCCAAGATGTATAGAGATGCAGCTAATTTCAGGTGTGGCCTGATTTCTTGCTCTGAGCTAGTAGATCTTTCATTTTGTAAATTTCATAATTTTTACTAGTATTTTTATAATATTTAATAAACTAGTACCAGTTAAATTGTCCAAGGAACATTGGAAAGGAATTCAAATAAAACCAGATATGCTGATCTTTTTGATCTTAAATTCCAATGTATCTTGGCCTGAAAGGGAATGTGAAGGTCAAAGTTAATTAGGGTCTGATGTTAATGCTCATATTCTAATACTAGGGTACTTTTAAATAGTATGAAAAACATTTTAAATATAACTTCATTTACTATTTTCCAAAACTTTGTGAGTTACATAGGACATGCATTATCTCCATTTTACAGATAAATATCCTAAGGCCCAGACAGCAATCCAGCTAGCCATCTAGTTAGGACAGACCTCTCTGCTTATTTACAGCCCAGATCATCAAGCAAATGGAGTAGGCTAGGTCAGGCTTGGGAGGGCAGGTCAGAGAATGTGGGTGGGATGCACTGGAAAAAATACAGATGTCCTGCAATGTGAGTGCTGCTGGCCAGGCAGAACTTCTTTTCCTCTGCTCCATATCCCAGGACCTCTCTGTCCTAGCCTGATTGCTTGCTTTGAGCCCAGCACAGAAGGACTCTGTCTGCTTCCAAACTGGCTTGTTTTACCAGTGAGAAGAGGGTGCCAGAGTTTTCTGCTGGTGACTGCTCTTTCCCAGCATTCTCCTGTGGTATCGTATTTTCTCAGCTTGTTCTTAGATTCATCTTTCTGACCCTCCCAGTCCTCACTGACCCTTTCTCAGGTCACTGAAAGTAAGTTCTCTAAGGACTCCAACACTGCCTTGCCTACATGTCTCTTTAGAGTGGGAAGCTTCTCCTTTGGCTTGTGCACACCCTCTTCTCGGAAAAAGAGACTCAATTCAGTCCTTCCAGCACCTTTCCCACCTGCTCCCCCCATTCTTAGATACTTGCCCTCACCAGAATAACCATGACTAGCTATTCACCAGAGCTTAAGATCCCAGTTCTATAAGTGAATGAGCTTCATAGATCATTTTAGTCCATACCCTGAAACCTCCTGCCATTTTACAGCTGAAGTATCAGAGACTCGGAGATGTTAAGTGATTTCTGCCCAAGCTCTAAAAGCAAGTCAGTAGTAGAGCTAAAGAGAAGCCTCCATCTAACACATGCACATAGTTCCGATACTGTGACCTACCCCTACTCTCACCATCTTCTGCTCCTGCCGTGGTTTGGGTCCTCATCATTGCTTAGTAGAACCTCAGTGAAATCCTGCTAATATTACCTGCTTCCAGCTCTATCCCCTTTCAGTTTATCCCACTGGGAAGTGACTGGATTGATTCAAGATCAAGATACATCATTTCATATCTAACTTCTTAGTGGTGTTCTGTGGACCACAGGATAAAGTTTATGCTCCCTCAGCCTGTTTTACATGGTTCCCCACTATCTTGTCCCTGTGCATTACTCCATCCTATTTCACTGTCCAGCATGATTCATATCCCCAACTCTACGACACAACACCCTCTTTGTGAAAATGCTTGGTGTATCTCGCATTCCAGTGACTTTGCACATTTATTCCTCTGTCCTCCACATCTTCCTCATAGAAAATTTCTGTTTAAAAATTAGTCAGAATCACAGCCTCTCTAAGGCCTCTACCTACA
Organism: Macroglossus sobrinus; assembly: GCA_004027375.1. Classification (NCBI taxonomy): domain Eukaryota; kingdom Metazoa; phylum Chordata; class Mammalia; order Chiroptera; family Pteropodidae; genus Macroglossus; species Macroglossus sobrinus. The sequence continues at coordinate 144,348 of PVKZ01002909.1, read as the reverse complement.
GAATGAATGATATAAAATTCTTTAGCTTCTTAGTGTACTTTTTTTGTGTGATACATGTAACATTTTATCACATCACATTTTGTGGAGTGTTGGCTTGTTTTTCTCATTATCTTGTAAGCACCTCAGAGGCAGAATGTGCATCTTCCTTTGTCTTTTTTACATATATTACTGTATTTCAGTCAAGGGTGCTAATATTAGGATCTCCACATATGATGCTATGTGGCCAACTGGCTGGGCAGGGCACAGAGACTGCACATCAGAGGATTCAGGAAACTCTCAATTGAATGAAGTCAAGTCACTCATGGCCAAAACTTTTACCACTGTCTCATTAAAAATATTCCATTAACTACTAACTTTAGTAGTCAACATACAACTATAAATGATATATAAACATATTCTGGTGTCATTTCTATATAGATGAAGAAACTGAGGCTCAGAAAATACAAGCAGCTTACAAAAGAGAAATATATAAAGCACAAAGAGCCAACTGATAATTGTATTCAAGATTCCAGGGCTCTGAGTGGACACACTAGGTTAACAGTTCTCCTTACCAACTGCTGCCCAAATAGACTTTATTTCTGTTTTCTAAGCAAATGTTCTTCCATAAGCAGCATGCTATAAAGCATTTTATTTAAGTATATATTAGTCCTAAATGGAGATGAAATTTGCTAATTGCAAAAGTAGCACATGTTCACTGTAAAACAACAACATGGCACAGTATAAAGAATACTGCTATACAATGGTTTCAGCAGCTTGAGAAAACCACTGTTTATATTGTGATGGCCACTCATTTAGGTTTTCTCCTGTGCACATGCACTCATACATACAAACACTTTCCTTAGGTGGAAAAATGCTATACATGTTTTGTAAACTTCTCTTTTTTTCTTAATATATGCTAACTATATTTCCATTATTAATTCATATAAATCCATAAAATCATTTTTAACAGATGGCAATATTCTATTAAATGGATATACCATAATGAGGCATATATGTTATTTCCAGTGTGCTGCTATTATAAAAATTCTATGATAAAAATTATGAAAATCTTTTCCCTTTTGGCCGGGCTCAGAAGTAACCACAAGAGCCCATGTTTTAATTTGCATTTCTTTGATTATTAGAAAGGTTAAACATCTATTTATAACTTCACTGACCTAATATAGTATTTTTTTTTTGTGAATGGCTTTTTTTATTCCCTTGTCTGTTTTCTTATTTGGTTATTTCCCATTTCCCTCTGGTTTCTAAGAGAAATTTTAATGATAGTCATCTCTGTTCTGTCACATATGTTACAAAACATGGATTGAAGTAACCTCACAGATCCTTGTTTAACCTTCCCATTTCATGGATTAAACTGTCTAGAGAAATGAGGTGACTAATCAAGTTCTCATAATTATATTGCTGATTATTTTAGTGACTCAGTAATATTTATTGACTCAGATCACTTATATTTCTATTATGCCACCTGCCTTTTCTCATAAAGCAAAATATAATTCTAAATTAACCAGGATTTGATAGCAGAGAGACCTTCTTGTGAAAAAATAATAATAGAAAAATGGCACTTCAGTTAATTTTTTGATGTTCTCTGCCTTTTTCCCTTTTCTCTCAAAGGATTCTTTTCATTAAAAAAAAAAAACACAAGAAGGAAACACTGGGAAAAAAAAACTCTCAGTGATCTTTCTAAGTCTAATGACAATTTCTTGATTTTGTAATTTTTTTACTTAATAAAAAATTTGAATGTTCTTTGTAAGGTTAAGTAGATAGTTTCTTGGTTGCCATTTTTCTTCAGTGGATGAAGGATTCCCTAAAAAGCTGCTAATTGTACAGTGCCTCTCTGGCTGGGAGGATATTTGAAGGCTGCTATCTTGATCTGATGAATACTTGTATCTGCTTTTCATGCCTTTCCAAAATGGAATTCCACTTGCTTCCCCTTTGTAACAGGGAGGAAAATGACAAAACCCAAAATTAAAAAATCATGATGACTAGAATGCACACTTGCCTATCATATTATGCCTCATTTATTCTGGAAGGAAAATATTATTACTACAGGGAGGAAAAGAGTTGAGTTGAGGAAACAATAATAGATGTCAATTGGAAGGGGATTAAAAAAAAGAATAGAATGGGGAGTAAGGAAGCCATCAAAATTTATCACTCACTAATAGATGGTTCCAGACTTCCTCTTAAGAAAGAATGAGACATGTGCAAAATCTGCTTGTTCATTTGTGCATTGCAGAAGAGAGCGGGGAAGGAACCCAGACTCCCTAAAGGAGAAAAATTAGGGGAGAAGTAAGCAGGTGTTTCCTGCTACCTGTGCCTCAGAGGAAACCTCAGAGCCCTGGAAAGGAGTTTTCCACCGCAGCACGAATCAGAGGAAGCCATACTTTCCTATCACCCTTACTTAAGAGGTCAGACACATCAGCCATCACCTCCCAGACTTCCTCTCTCTGTCTCTCTCAATCTGACAGTCTCCTTAGTTTCAAACCAGCAAGAACTTAATACAAATATATTTCTTTCTACCTTCCTTTCTTTGGTTATCTACTATATTTGTTTATTTATTCATATCAATCTTTATTTTCTTTCTCTCTTTGTCATTAATGGGAGTGTTGACATTAATACCTAACATGTGTTTCTTACCTAAAATAAAAGTGAAAACAAAAAGTAAAGTGGATTATTCAAACTTGCATAATATGACACTGAAAGGTACTGGGCCTCTTAGCCCTACAAAAAAGATTATTTACTCCTCTAAAAACGTAGTTTGAAAATCAAGATATTTGTGGGAAGCAAATTTTAATATTAAATGTCTCTCCTGTCTCTGATCCCCACTTCCTTTTCTGTGTCTATGCCTGTAGTGCGTGTTCTCTCTCTCTCTCTCTCTCTCTCTCTCTCTCTCTCTCTCTCTCTCTCCCCCCTCAATACTAAAGTGTCCAGAGAGAAGTAATATAATTGGTGCATGTGTGCGTATTCCATGCATCCAAATATTGGACAGCAACTAAAAATTTTCAAAATATATTTGAATATTTTAAAAGATAAAGGGAGAATTTTTTAAAAGATAAAGATGATAAAAAGAGGAAGGGAGAAAATGAGAAAAAGAGAGAAAGAAAGGAGAGAAGAGACAGATGGATAAGCCAGGACATTCAACTACAAAGAGAAAATGCCATATATCACCCAGATGTTTTGTCTACATCAGGCTTTTGGGAAACATTTGGAAGATATAATGCTCCTTTCACGGCATAGACAACTGTTGACAGTCCTATCGCCTCTTTCTCTGTGTGTATGTGTCTATCCCTTTCAAGCCTTTTTTGTGGTCAAATTATAAAGGTCTGTTTAGTGGGTGGGGTGACGTCACACTGACCACAAAAGCTTATATTTCCTGCTACTAAATACACAGCCCCTGCTGACGAAGTGGTCATTACAGAGTGAGCTTGTTCTGCAGAGGTCACCCTGAGTGGGGATAAATGCACTGGGGGAAGGGGCCCAGTTGAGAGAGCAGAGCCATTATTCCCAAGTGTGTCTGTCTGCCTGCTGATCCTCATCTTGTTAGAACTGAAAGATGAAAATAGAAGTCTCTTTGTGTTTCCTCCAGACCTTTGTCTCTAAGGATGCTGGGCATACTGGGACACAACATGGTGTAAAGAAAGAAAAAGACAAAATCCAGGTCTGATTCCAATCTCTCCATTTATATGCTGAGTGATTTTTACCTCTCCAGTTCTCATCCTTTCAATCTCCATTTTACTATATAGAGGAAAGAGCCTCATGTGGGGATCAAATGAGATCATGCACTTTAAAGTGATTGGTTTTATTTTTGGAGTTTATTTAAATCTTAACATTACTATGGTGCTCTCACCCACTTTTCTAAAGATGAAAAAGAAATGCAAAGTCTCTCTCTAGAGAAGAGAGAGTAAATCATTTGTTTTAGTTTTGCAAATTCCTTTTTAATTTATTTTTAATTTATTTTTATTTATTTTTGCAAAGATCATTAATAGATAAAAAGTTTTTAAATAAAAGAAGATAAATGAACTTAAGTGGTGAAGAGAAGACTTGCCAAGTTGAACAAAGGAAGCCATACCAAGTATTAGAGGACCACAGAAGAAGAAGAGAGGGTCTGAATGAGATCTAATGGAAGAAATAGCTTTTCAGTTGGGTATAGTGCAAAAATGTTTGGCAGTCAGAGATGGAGAAAAGATGGTAATCATGACGGGTCATACTTAGGAACTCCTAGGTACCACCTAGGAGTGATCATTAAACTGGAGTGATCTAAAGGCTTATGCCATAAGTCTGCAGTATCCCAAACCTCAGATGAAATGAAACTGTATGACTGCGCCTTTTCAGTGTCATGCAATCAAGTTAATTTTGACATTGAGAGAAGTGGAAAACCACTGCTCGGCCAAGACCATACAGAATTTTCCAACTCTTAGTTCTGAGCACTTGACAAAGCAAGACTTATATTTTTCTTTTTTTAATTTTTTCTCTCTTCTGGTGAAGGTCTATTATACCTAGGGCCTCAAACCCCAAAAAGACTGTGGAAAGAGTGCATGTGACATTCATGGAAAGGAAACTTTTGCCTTTATCCACATAATTTAGGTGGTCTGGGCAATCAATCTGGATATTCCAGATGCTGACATGTTCCTGCAGGCCGGGTTGTCTAGGTTGGTTTTCTATATAAACCAAAACATCAGAAAATTGCCATGTATGCCCACCAGGCCCTTGTTGAAGCACACTTTCTTCCCCGGCCACCGGCTAACTTTAAGGGCCTCCAGTAGGCCCAAAGCCAGTTCAGTTCACCTGATCCGAGGCTATGGCTGGGCTGGCATGTCTGTTATTGCCCACAAGCTGCTGCCCCCTGGCTCAGACATAAAGCCTCAGCTCCATTAATCATCGTTTTCCTGGAGCACACTAGACGAGCTTCTGGCTAGGAGTAGAACTATCATTTTCATTTCCTAATTTAAAAAAGTGTTTGTTTGGTAATAGCAGGAAGATAGGCCAGAAATGCTGCTTCAAAGTCTCATCATAGGGGAAAAAAAATGCAGAGAGAAGGTCCTGGGCCACTTTCTTCTGAATCCACTTCTCTTGCAGTGCTGGGGAGTGTGACAGAGGATGAGGTCTATGCTGGGAGGGGGGCCTCAGACTTTCAAAGAGGAGAGTCACCACAGGTCTGGGATAGGTTTAGCCATTAAAGATACAACTCAGAAAACAGAACTGAAAAAGTCAAGATAGAAGTTCAAGTGCAGTGTTAAACTAACAAAAGAGTTAGTTTAACTAACTCTTAATAGGGATATTGCAGAAATCAGTGACCAGACATTAGCAAAACATAAAATCATGAGAAAAAAAAAAGTCATTTGAAAGGTAAAAGTCAAGCAAGCAAGTTGATCAAAGCCAAGTCAAATAAGTAAGACATCGTTAATGTTTTCAATTTACCTGACACTAAAAAGGACCTAAAAACTGAGGCAACATCATATATAGATCAACTCCAGAAAAAAACGAGATTCCTGGGAGAAAAGTTGAAATGGATTCAGAAAGCAGAAGGTGAGAGCTTTCATTTGTCCACAATGGAGCAAAAGCAGTACAGGACAAAGCCCAGACCAAATGTTAGAAGAACAATGGAAGTAAGAGGACAAAATCAAAAAGTTCCTGGCTATGAAAATGAAAATCATAAATCCAGAACTCAGAATGTGGGTAAATTAATGTGAGACTAAGAGGAGGGGAGCATCCTTCTTTAGTAATTTCAACTGGATCTGCAAAAAAACCCCAAAACAAAACAAAAAATACTTCTGTGACCAGAGATTTCTTCACAGGGATTAGGAGCTGTTGTGTGTGTTCATTGCCTCCAAAGAGCTAAATCTTGCTTCAGAAAAATGACCCTCTCTTAATATTTCTGCAGCAAGAACCTTTGGTTTAAATAATCAAGTAACTCAATTCTATGACACTCAGAGTTATTTTATCTATCTATTTATCTATCTATCTATCTACCTACCTATCATCTATCTATCATCTAGTTATTTTTATGAATAAGTATACCCCAAACATAGTTATGATACCAAAATAATCATTTTCTTCACAATATTTGACACAATTGTTGAAAGTGAGGCCTTCAGGCCTTCACTCAGGCCTTCAGTATAGGGTGTGATTTCCATGATTTCAAGCAACCTGCGTGACCAATTATTTTTTCCTGTGTTGATTCATGTTTGGCTGAATTAACTTGATTGACTATTTTGGCATTGTGTAGACACTTCTTCACTGATCCAAATAAGCTGTTGGTTGATGTTACTCAAACTAACCTACAACTTAATTGGCTGAATGTTTTGCTTTTTCAAATAGTGTATAATGCTATATAGAGTCATTCTGTATTTGTGAGAGGTTTTCCAGTGTACTCTCTTTAGCCTGAGACTAGTTTCCCTGAATCTTCTGAAGTAGAGAGCACTTATGGAGCAGAGACAATACCTTGGGTGATGTCCAATGTAAATCTCATGGTCTAAAGAGACTCTTGTGGCTAAAAATGAGCCTTATCAGATGTCAGATTTTCCAAAAGTAGACATGGAAGGCTCCCACTTGTCTAACTCCTGCTGTTTGCCTCTCACAATCACCATGTTGTCTATGTTGTTTTCAGAACTCCTGATCTAAAGAACCACCTTACTTTTTCTTAGACTTTCAGTAGACCTTACTCCTTTTCATTTTTTCTAATTGCATGTGAATTCTACTGTATTTAGCATAACCCAAGCTTAGCATATGAATACATGTTTCTTAGCCAATAACTCTGTACATTATCTATGATTACATACTCTGTCTTAGACACAAGCTTAGGACATACAACTGATGTGGCTGTTTACTACTGTCAGTCAATGTAACGTCAATACTGACCCTTGCTTTGTGTTTTGGGTGGTAAGTAGAGCTAGGTCCGTGTAGTAGTCTAGTGCCCTCTTGTGGTTTTCAAGATAAGAATCTTAAGCTCCTTTGTAAAAGTAGAGCTATTTGTGGAATCATCGGTTTGAGATCACCATTGTGAAGTTAATTCATATCTTCTGTCTTCTGTCTCTCAGTAATACCACTCTCCTGCTGCAAAGCACAGTAGATGGTGGTAAAACATTCTACTTTGAGCTAAAAAGTACGCTTGGGAGTGTAGATATTTGTTCAGAGTGTTGGATTTTAAAAGAAACCTTTAGAGTTTAGCACACTGTTTGGGCATTAGTGGACACATAGTACATGACCAGAAAATGTTAATTGAAATCTTTTCATCAGCCTGGTGATACCTTCCAATTTTTCCATTCACTCCTATACTTTCTCATTCATTCAACTATTTCTTCAATCACATGATTTCAAATAATTTGGTATGCTTAATCTGAAATCCAGAGAAGAGTTAGAAGTATAAAAAGTGACCACAAAGTCTGAAGATTTTTTATGTGAACAAATCAGATGTTCTATGTGGCTCCAGAGGGACACAAGTGAAGATTATAGATATTGGTTTAATATAAAGAGAACATTGTATGACATGTCTGGGAATAAGTTTTCATCCCTTGAAGTATAGCAGGAATGAGTTAATTTGATTTGGAAATTTTATGTAGAAGTTGTTCCATTGGACTCACTAGATGATCTTTGATTAAAAATTTTAGATTTTTAAAATTTGAAGAGTCCACAAATATATCCAAGTAAGAATACAGCTTCCTTTGACTACTCAGTTAAATCATATTTGTGGTTAAGAAATCCACTAATGTTCAGTAGAGAACCTCCCCAAAACATTGCAAGTTCATATCTAACATCACTATATCTAGCAAATCAAAGTATGTGTATGTGCACATGTGTGTGTTTATCTAAACCTATTTTTATAACTTACCTGATTCTGATTTTCTAAATTGGAGACCTTTGGTATTTTCTTCCAAAACTGATATCCTGTCACTTAACTACTTTTTGTTTTTAGCAAACCTTTCACATTTGTGCCTAATTGTTTATGAAGATCATTTACATATCACAAAAATATTCACATTTGCTTGATTCTGGTTATATGGCATATAATAAGTATATTAATACATATTTATTAAAGTAATTACTCATTCATAGTACAACAAAAAGAGAAGAGTCAAAATTTAAATTTGAAAAGATCTTTTGTGAAGATAGTTTAATTTTTGTCACTCCAAATTATAGAAACAATGAAAGTCGCCATCCCTCCTTAGTTCATGTCAGCTTAAACTAGAAGGCAGAGGAGATAACATGTTTCTCTCCAGCATAATTTCTTACTCTTTTTAAAAAGTAGAATTATTTAAGAGGTATTTTAGATTTTTTTTTTTTTTGCTGCTGTTATTTTGGTTATTTTTGTAGTCAATACGATCTCCTCTACGCTTTTTTGTCTGTACCCTAAACATCAGAGAGGAAAAACAGCTAATCCATCATATCTTGCAAAGGACCACAATCACGTTAAAACTAGATCACTGAGTTTTAATTTTTTGGAGCCACAGTTTGAAGGTAGCTTAGAGAGCTGCCTCCACTTGGCTCCCCCGCTCTCTCAAAGACCTTATTAAACTTACTACTTTCAGGTTGAGGGGAGAGGAGTTTGAGGGTTTTCCAGGGTAAAAAGCTTACCCGCAAAGTTTTGCTAAGCCAAAACTTTGAAGATCCTGAGGTTCAAGGAAAGTTCAGTTCCAGGACTTAAGTTGGTTTGTGGTTTCCCTCTCTTCTTCAGAGTAGTTCACCTACCCTTCATTCTGACAGAAGAGCCAATGGTTCATGTCATAGACCTTGCTGACAGCCTTGGGCCGTAATGGAAAAATTCTCGCCCCTTCTATCTCTGTGGGAGAGACACACTGGATTGTCACCAGCTTGTGAAATAAACCACCCACCTGGTTCAGGGAGCCATTTCAAGGCCAGAAAAACCAGCCTTACTCAGCTGTGCCATATGGGAGAGAAGAAACACTGTTTTTCTCCATATGGATTTGTCACACATTAATAAGAGACATTTGCTCTCTTTCTCAGCCAAATGCCTTGATTCCTAAAACACATGAGAAGACGTGCTTGGCTTAACTTGCTGAAGAATTGGATAGATACTTGATAAAGTGAATCAAACTAAAACTGTGTTGGGTCATTCTGTCCCTACCTCATAGGAGAGACATCCCTGCAAATGGACAGCTAATCCCTTTAATGAGGAAATACCCAAAGGCTCTTCTGGGAAAAGAGGTCAGTGTTTAACTGCTTCTTGCTGCATAGCTACAGAACTAAATTTTAGAGCAGAAAAGAAACATTGAAATTATACCCCCCTGTATTCCATCCACTTCATTTTCCATGTAAAAATGAAGGTCCAGAGAGGGGGCGTGACTTGAGCAATACCACTCAGCTGTATTGTGGTTTACAGGACTCATGACCATATCTTTTTACTCTTAATTTTCTTCTCAGATGTCATAGCTTTTTTCTTCCTTCCTTTCTTCTGGTAATTCTCCTACAGTGCATTTGTGCTGTTCTTTTTCTAGATTCTGAAACACTCTTCATGAATTTAATGGATAAAGGTTTACAATTTTTTTGCTATTTTTTCCTCAGTAATAACATTTGTATTGATGTCTTGATCTTTTCATAACCACCAGTGTCTTTATTCATCACTGTGAAACAGAATATAAGATAGTGAGAAAAAGCTCAGGATTATTAGTAGAGATTTGTGTCTTTGGACAAGATTCTTCATCAAATGATACAAGAAGGCTATTTCTTTGACCTACAAGAGAAAGAACAAGGAACAAATATCTCAGTTGAGTACTTCACCCTTCATTCTTTTTTTGTTTCCTGTACACATGGAAAAGTATTATATCCCTCCAGAGTAAAGCTAGAAGCATAAAATGAGTTGAGGACATGAAGATATACAGCATTCATAGCTATGCTCTTATCAAGGAAATGAGAAAGAATGTTCTAAAGGTCCCTATTGAGTATGATCCCTATAGACTAGTCTAAATATAGTCTGAAATCAAAAGCTGCCATACGTAAACATGCTCCTGAGGTGGTATCGATAGAGAAGAGACAGCCTATGGATCCACCATTAAAACACTTGAATTGAATCTGTTCTGCTATGTATGAAACCACGAACCTGTTTTATTCATAAAATAAAGATAGGAGTATCTACTTCTTAAGGTTGATGTTATAAAAGGAGATTAACTTGTAAACAATCAGCACACAATAAAACTCAAATATATTTGTGTTATATATCTTCTTTTTCTTCTTTCTAGAGTAATCTGAGTTTATTTAGTAGCTGCTTCATCAGGAAAGTTTTTTTGACTAAGAGACTCAAAATAAATTATCTCATAAGAAAAGATTAATGGGAAGGAGATCTAAACTCTAATGAACTGTGCCAGAAACTTTATTATCTCTGAAAGTTTTTCTACTCATCCACTATAGGAAGGTTAGTGGAAGGGAGAGGTAGGCTATAAAGGCAGGGAGAGGAGAACCATGACGGAAGAAATAAATACTTCCCACAATAGGTCACCTACTGACAGGCAGGTTTTGTTTATGTGTGTTGCACATGCATGAGTATAAGTAGCTATGTACATATGTGTGATTCTCATCTGCCTCTCTTAAACTTGCTCTCAGAAAGAACTTTTTTTTTTCTATCCTTGTAACATATTTGGCTTCCACTAAATCAGGGTTAGTGCCATATTCAGCCTCTAGAGAGAGTTGTAAGAATTAAGTAATTAAATACAAATGTAAGGTCTTAGATGCCCAGTCAATTAAAAACCTAAAATTAAAAGGCAAAAGATGTAGAACAGAATGTGAAACCAAAGCCCAACCAAGTTCAAACCTGCTTTTTTTGGAAGCGGGACCAGATACCATCATTTCTCCACCTTCTTCAGAGATGCTTCAATCTATGATCTCATAGAACCACTACTAGCCAGGCTCCTCTTTACTCCTGCTTCTACCAGGAATATGTGTGGTCAATAGGAGAGTAAAATGGGTTCTGGGATCATGTTCTTCCAGTACAAAATCTCTAGTTCTGAAACTCAAGCTGTCCTGAAGGAGGCAGCACTTTCTGCTCCATGTCCTCCATGAGTCAAAGCAGAGAGAAAAAGAGAAATGCAGCCCAGCCTTTGAGATGGACTGCATTTATTTTTCTCTTCTTATCTTTATCTGTGTCCTTTTCCAGGGCTTACGAAATGCTGAAGACATAGCTGATGCTGTGTGAATTCACCTATTGACATAGTTGTTAAATGAAGGTAAATGGCTAAAGAATACCAAGGAGCTGGTGCCACCCATGATATTCCTCTGTGAACATTGTAGCTGTGCTGGTAATTGAGCCTTCACTCAGGTGATGCTTTAATTTATGAAGTAATGACAAGAGGTTTTCTGGAATTTAATCTTAGGAGCAGAAGGAAAAAAAACACTAATACCTCATTTTTCAAATTATCTTTGTTTCTCTTCTAAAAATGAAGCTGGAGAAGTTAAGTGAGTAGCTAGACCAAGGCTACATGCCTAATTCAGAGCTATCTGTCAATGTGCATGCAGAGCCGTCCCTTCCTATTGCTTACCAAAAAAATTAGTTTGCAGTCAATGTGAAAATAGAGCCACAAATTGAATACAGATTATATATAGTTAAGAGGTGAAGTGAAATGGAAAGATAGTTTGTCTAGAATCTATATGTTCTATCACCCAAAAATGCAGGGAAAAGACTTGGAGAACCATTGTCTAAAACGGTACTTCTTAAATGTCAAGGTACCTAGGAACACCTAGAGATTCAGCAGGTCTGGGGTTGGGCCTCAACTTTTGCATTTCCAGAAAGCTCCTAAGTTTACCACCACTCTACATTCTACACTTCGACTAGAAAAAGTCTAAGATACAGCTAAAAGGGCATAAGAGACCACCCAGAACACTAGAGAGTAAACCATTCCTGGAGTGTTGGCAGCATTACAGACCAATTCAGCTTGTTGTGTAGCCAATTTATTACCAGTTATTTGTTTCCAATGTTTTTTTTTTTTTTTTGCTCTTTAAATAAGTATCATAATGAACATCTTTGTGCAAGACACTTTGGAGGTCTCAGAGGTGGGATTGCTGGGGTTTAAGAAAATGAGCTTAATATTTACTTCTCTATTGCTTTCTTTTACTGATGATGCTATAAATTGATGTAAGCCATTTGGAAAGACTTTCTGTCTCATCACACCTACTCTTACAAATCTAAACTTCTAAGAGGTTGCTTATTTGGGGTCACACTTTACTCATCATGAACTTGAGGCCCAGGCAGATGGTACATGGAAGTTGCAACTGGAGCCTATTTGAGCCTCTGCTCCTATTCTTGAAAGCTACAGATCAACAATTGTCCATAGGTGAACGTTCCTCACGTTCTGGAACCCCAAGAGTGATATGATGCCCATTTTTGTTTTTCTGTTGTCATTACTGGTATGTTGTATTAGTGTTCAGGTAGAAAGATGCAGTATAATGTGCAAGATCATGAAGATGTGAAATATAAGGCCAGCTCCACTGTATTCTGCCTACAAATACTTGAAAGTGTCACTTAATTTCTCAAAGCCAACTGTATTTGTAAAAGTGATGCTACCCACCTGGCAGGATGGTTGTGAAGAATAAATGAAATAGAGGATTTAACAGTATCTGGCATAGTTCCTGGCTACATAAAATAAAATGGCATCTATTTTACAGGAAGTTTTTGAAGATTAAATGGCAGTGCTTCAAGAGCTGAGCTTTGTCTCTTTTTTACTACTATAATGTTCCCACTGCTTTTTCCCACACCACAAATTGCTTTTTATTTATTTGCATACCTCATCTTTATAAATAAACCAACACAAAAAATTCAATGAAATAGTAAAATCACTAAAATCCATGTATTCATCCAACTATAAGATAAAGACTTGTTCTTTCTAGTGGTTACTCAACTTGTCTTTTAAATATTTAATAGGTTATTTGATAAGGATACTTTTTTAACTTATATGCTTCTTTCCTCATCCCAAATGGGTCTGGTATGCCATGGTGCATAACTCCACCATATTTTTTGTATTATTTGAGCTTTCTTAACTAAAGTGATTCTAGAACCAATCTATACAAAGTCCACAAAAGTTATACGATTGATAGGCAATCAAAAAAAATTGCTTTAGTGTTGATGATCTTATCTATAAAATGTAGACTATAATAGTACCTGACTTACAGAATTTTTGTCAGCATTCAAAGATGTGCTATGCCTAAAATACTCTGCATGAGTCCCAGCAATAATAAATACTGTGACCAAAATAGACATTATTAATACTGTTTTGCCCCTATGCCTTCTCTTCTTTCAGATATCTAAAACTTCAGAGATTATATTTCAAAATTGGATTTTTTAAAACAGCTTTACAAGAGTGCAGTTGATATTCAAAAACTGAACATATTTAATGTATTCAATTTGATAGGTTTTAACATATTGCATACACTTGTGAAATCCTCACTGCAAGCAAGATAATAAACATCCATCACCTCCAAAAATTTCCTCCTGTCCCCTCCTTTTTTTGTGATAAGAACACTGAACCTGAAATCTACTCTCTTAACAAAGTTTTCAGTGTACAATTCAGTACTGTTCACTATGGGAGCTATGTTGTATGGCAAAATTCTAGATCGTATTCATCTTGCATGAAACTTTAGACCCATTGAACAACAACTCCCCATTTCTTCTACCTTCTTTTCTCATTGGGGAAGGGCTATCATCTCTGCTGTCAAGTTCATCACAGAGTTTCAGTGACAATTCTGTGTCCATCAAAACTTTGAAGGATTTCTGGTCTCCTCTTATATTGTATATTTTTACTTGTTTCACACTTGCTCTTTAAACCATCTGTTTTTAATTACTGACTTATGTTCCAGTTGAGATCTACTTAATTTTTTAATTTTTTAAAGATAGATGAATTATGATAGGAAAATAACTAAAAGTGTTCCATACATTTGGGTAATTAAGAAAATCACCAGGTCGAGAAAAGCAAATATACACAGGCATATGTCTGTAAACAACACATTAAATCAAGCACAATGCTGGCAGAAAGCTCAAATGATTTGTGAAAGCCAATGGTTTTATTTTGCAATTAAAGTTTAAAAAAGAAAAAAAGCAAACTCTGGGTTTTAAGCTGAAAAACTCAAGATTTGCTTGGACATGTGTACAAATACACATAAAATTAGTTGAGTAGGTATATCTTTTAGCTTTTGGTACATAACAAATCACCCCAAAACTTAGTGGTTTAAAACAACAACCATTTGTTTAGGTCATGATTCTGTGGGTTTGTAATTTGAGTTGACTTGGTTGGACAGTTCTACTATCTTGCTTAGGGTCTCTCATGAAGTTATAGTCAAATAGAGGCTCAGCTGGGACAATGAGGATTCTCTTCCTTTCCTTGTATTCTTAGGTTCTCTCCTCTTCATCTGGCTTCTCTACATGGTCTTTCTACATGATCTCTCCAGTAGATATTTGGACATGATGGTTCAGGGTATGAAAAAGGAAGCTTCCAGGGCTTCCTAATGGCTGGTCTCAGAAGTCCTGCATGGTCATTTCTATTGCATTCTACTGGTTAATGCAAGTCTCAGGCCAGCCCAAGTTCAATGTGGGGTGATGAGTGCTAGATAAGGACATGAATATCAAGAGGCGTGGCTCATATCATCAGGGCTATTTTTGCAGACTAGCAATCACCTTCACTATTGAACTAAATTTTATTTATTTTCCCCTGATTCTGTTCTACATTCTGTGTAATACAGAATAAGTCCATATATATATATATATATATATATATATATATATATATATATATATATATATATAAACATTAAGATAATTTGAAACAGCTATCATACTTCCCTTCTAAATTTCCAGGAAAGATGTTCCCAGTCTCTCAAACATTCACATCATAAAGATTTAAATTTTTAAACCATGATTACTCTCCCATATATCTGCCCTAATTGATCAATGTCTAGCCAAGAGTGGCACCCAACATTGAGCAGTTTAGATGAGAAGACAGTATGATAGACCCTCAAAGATGCTCATGCCCTAATTCCCAATACTATGTCTAGGTTGCCTTATATGGCAAAGGGATATTGCAGATGTGACTAAGGTTATAGATCTTGAGATCAAGCAATTATTCTGGATTATCCAAAACAGTTCATTTTAAAAACATGAGTCCTGAAAAGCAGAGAACCTTTCATGGTGGTAAAAACAGAGATGCAATAATAGAAGAAAGGTCAGAGAGATGTAACATGAGAAAGACTCAAACTGCCATTGATGGCTTTGAAGATAGAAGAAGGGCACCAGAGCCAAGGAATATAAAAACCTCTAGCATCTGGGAATAGTCATCAACTTACAGACAACAAGAAAAGTCACCTTGGTCCTTCAAACCCAAGGAACAGAATTTTACCAACAATCCAAACAAATAGAAAGTGATTCTCCCATAAAGCCCTAGAAAACAATGCAGACTGCCAATACCTGAACTTCAGTCTGGTGAGACCTGCGCTGGACTCCTGCCTTGCAGAACAGTGAGAAAATAATTTTGTGTTCTCTTAAGCCACTAAATTTGTGATTTATCATGGTGGCAATAGACAAAAAATATAGTCTGTTATTATCACTTTTAAACAAAAGGGTAAGGACATCCTATGTTTTGAGGGAGAAATATGACACAGGCATACCTCTTTTTTTTTTGGCAACAATGCTGTTGATTCATATAGCGTTTACATTCAACAACAACAACAACAAAAAAAAAAACAGATCTTTTTTGCCATAAGCAGCTGTGATTGTGAACATTTTCCCCTTTAATAATCAAATGCAAAATGGTACATTTAGCCCAATTCCTTTCCATCGTGTCAGATTCAGTCTATCATTCTAGCCTGTCAAGATATTTTGAAGTCTGGTTTCTGTCATTCAAGTGTGTCAGCCATGCCCTCCCAGTTCTGGATCATTTCAACATCTAATCAGCTCTGTTGGTGAGCATGCCTTGCAGGTTGCTTCCACCACGCTGGATCAATGCTGTTCTTTCCCTCTACAGTGTCTGTGATTGAACTCCCACTGTGTATCGTAAGCCTACATGTTTTTTGAGGTGCAGCTCAAATTCCATGTGTTTCATGGGGACTTGCCTGATAACACCAACCTGAAGTGGTCTGTCCCCCTCTGCTCCTATATGAGCTCCTCATTCGTGCTGTTGACTTATTCTGTAACCATCTGTTTACGTGTCTTTTCTCTTAAATTGAAGACCCTTTGAAGACAAAAATTATCTTTTTAAATTTTATATTCCCTAAAGCCACTGGCATTATGCCTAGTATATAACAGGTGCTTTATGGAAAACAATAATCTATCTAGTAAGTCCTAATTGAGCCAAGATGCAGTGCTCTGAAACATTCCTTTTTATGTTAAATGGGTTAAATGTATACACACACACACACACACATACACACACACACACACAAACACACAAAGTATCTCGTTGCATATAAGAAATTTGAGACATAAGGAAGCAGAAGTTCTTTTTGGGGGAGAAATTATGACTCAGAGCAATATGTGTATACTTCATGGCTTGTGAGAATACAAAGCCAAATACTTGAAATTATAGAAACACTAGATCCTGGGCTTCTGAAGAACAAAATTTGGGTCTTTAACTCAAGAACCTAGCATGATGCCTAGGGCAGAGAATGCTTTTAATCCATTTGACCAGTCATTCAACTGTGACTTGTTAATGGAAATATGGCACTAACTCAGCCCACTTATCTCACATTCATTCAGCATCATTTCAATGGCACCACAGTATCAACACCAACCTTTAGGCAGAGATGGAGAATCAATCAGGATAATATTGGCTGCCAACAATAGAATCCCCCAATTCAAATTGCCTTAACTTGTAGGGATGTTTATAGCACATATAAGAAAAAAATCCAGGAGGGCAATTCTAGGGTTGGCTATTCAGCCACTCAGTAATATCATAAGGGCTCCTTTACTTTTCTTATAAGAGTCTCTTTATTATTTTTTTTTTTTGATCTGCTATATGTAGGTTAGCCCCCCTCGGGGTCACAAGAAGTCTGTCTCATTTCAGCCATGACACTCTCCAGCAGAACAAGCAATTGCTTCACGAGATAAATGCAGGGATCTTTTCCACAAACCTCCCATAAAACTTCCTTTCCTGTATCAGTGTCTAACCAGATGTGGGGCACATGCCCATTCTAACCAATTGCTGGCAAGGCTATGATATCACCATGCTTGCGATGTGAACCATATGGCTTTGTGGAGAAGGATAGAACTTCTGATCCACTGGAGGGTCCTATTAGAAAAGAAGAAAGGGGTGGAATGGTAGAAAGGAACCAGTCAAAATTGACAGCCACTAAAGTCAATAACTAAAACCAAATAAAAAGATTCTCTCTCTTTTTTTTTAATTTTTTTTTTTTTTTTTTTGGTATCCTTTTCTCTGAAGTCAGCCTAGCTTTTCTGTAACTGTGTTGGGAAAGTAAGTTACTTACTGCTTTCATCACTATCATTGACTTTTATCCTAAAATGGAAAAACACACTTGTGCACACACACACAGAGTTGTTGTTTGCCAGTGAAATTTTTGGTATAGTTTTTTGAAAATAAAGAATCTTTGGGAGTTGCCAAACTCTTAAGTTTCCATCTGTGTCAGAATTTATTCCTCTATCTTCCAAGTGGAGAATGATGGTTTATGGCTCAGAGCAGGCTTTTGAAATTGGGATAGCTTAATGGAAACAGACATTTACCCTTCCAGATAGAGTCAGAATGTTTATTCCACAACTGAAATTTAACTTCTTTTTATAATTTTCAAAGAGTCTGTAAAATGGAATGTGAGTTAAAGGCAATCTCTGGAAGCATGTTTTATTTTATTTTTTTTTCTGTAAAAAATATCTTGCAGAGGGTTCCATTACTAATTTTTTTCAATTTCTAAAAAGTGTATCTTTTGATTTAAAAATTGAATCAGTAATAAACCAGTTTTTGCTATTCTTAAGTCAAAATCCTAATTTTCATTTGCGAACACATTTTATACTTTTATAATCATTTTTGTATTATTTACATTGCATTCTCAAAATAGTCATATAAGGTAGGTAGGACCAGTCTTGTCATCCTTGTAAATGGGGAAACTGAGTTTCAGAGGTGTCACTGACTTGGCTAAGTCATGTGACATGTTAGCGACAAAGAATGATCTGATAATGAGAGATCATAATTTTAAAACTATATTGCCTTGAATTGTAGGTAGCCATAGCATAATATGTTCTCCCTTTATTTTTGCCAGCTAGTTGAGTGAGATATGATTAAATAAATTAAGAGCAGATTACATATCAGAAAGAACTTCTAACTAGTGGGGATTAGAAAATCTTAAAGCAGATTAGCAAAACTGTACTAAGTACCTTTGCTGTTAGTAGGTATGAGTATTGAAAATTGTCACCTGACAAAGAGGATAACTTCACTCTGTTTACTGAGAAAAGGGAACCTTTATAGGGTTAGTTGACTCGGGTATAATGGAGTCTTCGAATAAGAACGTATCTTATAAAAGAAAGTGTGTGATGGACAGTTTGCGGCATATCCTATGAGGCCAACTACTTTGGATCTTTGTCTTAAGAACTTCAGTGTGGGTACTTTCTTTCTTTCTTCTTTTCCTCTAATCATTTTCTGCCCATGTGTCCAGCTCCAGAGCCTCTTCCAAACTGCAGAGGTTCCACCTATAGACCTTGAGAAAGGGGCCCTGGTTCTCCTTTGTCTGTTTACCAGTTCACACACCTCATCTCCAACAGCCCTTATTTGTTCAATTTAGGTCATAGTTTCCATGAGAAGTCACCGATTTACAATTTGTGTCTTTCTGCAGTAATTAATTCCCCACTTGATAGGAGCACAGCTGCACATTAAGTCCAATTGATCCAATGGCAGCATGTTGCTCATCACTGCGCTGACAGGCAGATACTTTATACTGTGCCTATGAGCAAATACACAGATCCACTTTATTTTCCAGAAACTAGCCTGGATACAGCCTCCTGTTTTTCAAGACCTGGATGGGCTGTAGCACCAAATCAAATGTTATACTTGGTTTCTGTTCTTTTCCTCCTCCTCTTTTCTTCTCCACATTTCCTTAGAAAACACATCACAGTGTGAACAGGGTCTGCTCTTTGCCAACAGTCTCTTTGGATTTTTAATCATAATTATTATTAATATTTTACATTTCTGATAGCAGTTGGATCTAGTTCCTTTCATTTATTTGAAGAACCACATGGAGAGACAGGCAGATTGGCCCCACCTCTTGGAAGTGTCGGAGGAAGAGGGACTCAGGATGGGCAGGACACTCTGAATTCCACCTGCAGTGCTATGGTCCAGAGGTGATACAGACTCATGTGCTCGGAGATATGCTGACCTGATGTTATGCAGAGTGGCTCATTGAAAAAGAGACTACAGACTAGTCAATAAACCAGTTTAGGAAGCTTGCGGAACAAAGCTCAAATAAATGCTGAAAAAATAATGTGTCATACTCTGATGAAAGCATATATGCATGTAGCATATGGGCATCAGAGTTATGTATAAAACGCTGTATAAACACTAATGAAAATTTTAAAGTCAACACTTCATTTATCTAGCTATACATTCTACAATAATGCTATACTGATTATAATGTCCATCTTCTTCATCAAAATATATCATTTGACTCTCTTGTTCAACCTAATGGTTTCTTAAATTTGTTCAAATAATAAAAACGTCTCCTACCAAAACTTCTCTTCAACAGGCTGGAGTAATTGGGAAGACATGAAGACGGGGCATTTTCTATGTTTTGATGATCATTTGGGCTGGCGTAGATGCCACTGTCTTTCTCTGAGTTGGGGGTTTCTCCCTTTAGCCCATGCTGATTGTCATTCGTGCCTGAATCATGTTGTACAAAATGCCATGTTGGATTCTCCAAGAACCTGCCATTTGTCATACCTTTCCTTCTTGGACTATGCATTCGTTTCTTACTCCAGAGAACTTTGGAATATTCTGGCTTTTGTCTTAATAGATCTAAGTGACTTCCTTAAAAAGAAATGTGGGGGAAAATAAAAGTCAGTCGGACCTTGCCAATAGATCAAGGGCAGGAGATTTCTATATCACTTCTTTCTGATGTCAAAAGTGTTCCTCCCAGAATAAATGAGTGGAAAGAAAGTATGTAAAACCACCTTTGGTTTAAGAAAGGAAGGAAAGAAAAAGGACAGAAAGATGAGGGACGAGTGAATGTTGATAGGGAGGTGTGTCTATAATAGATGCCATTGCTTCAGAGGAATTCTTTAGTGAACAATTAAAAAATGAATCATATTTGATTCTGAGTCATGAATAAGATGACTATAAAGGGACACTTTTTAGAAGAAAGTGAACACTGGTTATAATTATTCTAGACAACAGGAATAAACTGGGACTGTCTCTGGTCATCTATCTAAGTGACTGAATGGATGAGCTTTACCTGAGAACCCACTTTGTGTTAATAACTGTGTCAGGCTTTTTCACCTCTGCCATCATGATTATCACTCACCAAAGGCTTGTGAGTCTAAGAGTGGGACTTCCCTAATGTCTTGGTGTAAGGGAATTGACATAGTTGCAACTTCAACCTTAACTACCAAAAGTTCAAAGCTTAGATTTGGGATTTCAACAGTTAACAGTAATTCAACTAGGGAAAAGGCAGAATTCTTTATGATTCTGAAACAGATTCTAAGTACATACGTGAAGGGAACTAATGTATTTATTGGAAAGGTGTCATTTCCTGTTAATGACAAGGTGATGTTACCTTCAATGATTAGGTCTTTCTTACATGTGTCACCCAACTCAGTTTCTATTAATAAATGGGGTGGAGAGAAGAAGAAAGAAAGCTAACTTATGGGCTAACTTATGTGTCACCCAACTCAGTTTCTATTAATAAATGGGGTGAAGAGAAGAAGAAAGAAAGCTAACTTATGGGCAGTCAGCAGGCACAAGTCCTTCCCTGTTATACTGAAGGATATGTCCAGATTCCTGTCTCAAGGGAATGCTTCAGCAGAGAGAAGCTCAGTTATGGCTTGTTTCTCATGACTTTTCCCTAATCTGCCTCATCCTAATCTGTTCTCAGGATATTAAAAAATAATAATCAGAGAGCATATGGAGGCCAAGAATATCAAATCTTGCTTCCTCCAATCTCTGCTTTTCTGCTAGAACTGGCTCAGAAACTGTGAGGCTCAAGATCTTCCTGCATCCAAAGCCAGGGATGAGCTAGACAGGCTGGGACAGGCTTTTGGAAGCAGGAGAGGGGCTGGTCTTCGAAAACAGAATGTACTCAAAGCAGTTCTTGGAAAGTCAAAGGAGGTTAAAACTGCAGTCAGCATCATTTTCCCCTGGTGGAGTTAACGACCTTTCTCACTGATAACTCATGGGTTGGATGTGAACATCTGTCCCTTGGTGGGAAAAAGATGAATAAATATCTGAATTAAAAATTAGAACCAGAAGCAAATAATCATCAGTTTCCCACCATTTCTTTATTAATTTATGTCACATTTGTTCATCAATTAATTAATTCATTCGAGTGTCAATTTTTAAGCTTCTACCATGTTTTCTTGCTCTTTCAGTAATTATAATCTGGGGAATGAGGGTAGAGGATAAAGACAATTAAACAAACAAATATATAAAGTGAGATGTACTCTTTGATAGTACAGAATGCTATGGGAGTAAGTGATATAGTATAAACCAACATTTATAGGACCAATCAGTCCAAAAGAAGAGTACTACTCTAGGCCTGGGAGCAAGAGAACACGGCACATCTGAGAAACTGTAAAGTATTCAATAAAACTGTATCCTCTAGCACAAGAGGGCAAGAGAATGGGAAGAGATGGAAATGGGTAAGTTTCTATTTCCTCCTTTTTTTTTTAAATCATCATAGACTTTTAGGATCGAAGGGATCTCATTGGTCAGCAGCCCTTCCTCTTAGAAATGGAGAAACACAAGTCCAGAGGAGGAAGTTGACTTGCTCAAAGGCATATGTTTTCATATTGGGAGAATATAAAAACCTGGCTTCAGTTCCCTGCTCTTAAGTCCAGTGTTCTAGTTGCAATCTGGTTATTTTTCTTATTTTTAGAATAGTTGAAACTCTAAAAACATTTGACTTAGCCTTCTTGGACTACAGACCTATTAAAAATAGGGAGGGGGTGGGCTTATTGGGAATCAAATTGAAAGACTTAACTTCTTATATCCATACTCTTTGATTGTTTTTACAGGATTTTGACATAGTGATTAATTTAGAAGGATCTATATTCTAAGTAAATACATGTTTTTGCTTTTTGCAATTCGTTAGAATCTTGTCATACACTAGCACCTCTGGCCAAGATAACTATGAATGAAACAGAGGAGTGTGTGTGTGTGTGTGTGTGTGTGTGTGTGAGAGAGAGAGAGAGAGAGAGAGAGAGAGAGAGAGAGAGAGAGAGAGAGAGAATGAGAGTTACCAAGGGGGCACAAATTGTTATCAGAAGGAAAACAGAAGTTGTAGATAATAAAAAATTTAAGTTGTCCATTACATGTACCTTAAAGGATGATGAGAAATTGATAAGAAAGTGAGTAAGGGCTAAATGACCCAAAAAAGGGGTCAGTGTAGGTTAACCATAGGAAAAGAACAGCATCCAGTTGGGCTGGAATAAAAGGAAAGTAGTAGAAAATCAGCCTAGAAGAATAGTTCAGGTACAGATTGTGCTCAATTTTGAACTGATGACAGCCTCCTTAGTGGATAATGGGGGAACCACAAAATGTTTTTGAATAATGGAAAGGTGGACTCAAAGTAGAGCTTTAAGTGGCAATGAGGCTGCAATGAAGCCTGTGCCATGCTACCCAGATCCTTTCAGGACTGAAGCACAAATCCCTCACCTGTTGAGTGCTGACTGTTGAAAGCACCCCACTGACTTCTGGGAATTGTTTCACCTAAATCCACACTTCCCCAGTGCCTGGTCTTTTGCCTTGATGTGGGAATATCTGCACAGCCTCTCGAGGTCCTGAGCTCTGCATGGGGTCAGCTGAGGCCTTTGTTGCCACTGCACCACAGCTCAGCTTCTCCTTCTACCCAATCCCGAATCCTTCATTGCTCAGATGTTGATCCTGAGTGTACTTTCTCTGCATCACCTCAGTCTGAGTCCAGAGGAAACCAACCAGATCTACAATAGAAAGATAAGCTGGGTCAGGATTTGTAACCCAAGATTCCAGTTAACAAATATTGAGTGAGGAAGGCTTTACCCCAGAGGTGCCACTGAGCACCTAAAATAGAAAAAGAATAAGAGGTAACTGAGGATCTTTATCTCATCTCTTTCATCTGTAGACACTGTGGAACTGAGCCTCTACCACTTTTGTCCAATTTCTTGCCAAAAACCTCATTAATTACTTTTTCTTTCTAGAGACTTGGAGGTGTAGTTTTAAAAACCAGCATTATATCAGAACAACCCTGGAATCTTTCAAAAAAATATAATTTTGTGACTTCACTTCCAAGGATTCTGATTCAGTAGTTCTCTAATGGAGGGCCCCAGAAAAAAAAATGAACTACCTTCCACTGCTTTAGTTTCCAAAACACACACCTTCCAAGTACATTTTCTTATTTGATTCACACACACTATAAAGTAGGTGCTATTGTTATTAGCATTATCCCCATTTAACACATGAAGAAACTTGGATGGAGAGAAATCTAGCAACTTGCCTTAGGGCACCTAGCTAGGAGACAGATTCAAGATTATAGGCAAGACCTGACAGTCTCCTGATGTTCTTTCCATTATACCACACTGCCCCTTTCAGCTCTCCTGAGGCCAGAATTATCAAAGCCTGCCCTTGCATGTGCCTATTTGTCTTTGCTAACTCTGTTTCCCCAGCCTACCCTCTCTTCTCCACAATACAAACCCTGAGAGATCCTCAAAATCAACCCATGAGGTTTATAACTCCATTTAAAATAGTGTCATACGAGGCATTTTCAAAGTAGTAATATCCAGGGGGAGCTCACAATGTGGTGGTCATAAAGTGTTCTCCCCACTTGGGGAACACCCCTGATCCACTTACATCCTCTATCACATCCCTCAGCCCTTGATCATGCTCAGTTCCTTAGTTTGATTTTCTTTTAAATATCTTTTTGTCTTACTCACCCAACTATACTGGAGGCTCTGAAAGAAAATATCTAGACTTCCAAATCAATTTAACAAAGTTAACACTTTCCTAGCTCTTTTATTTGCCAGATACTGGACAGGTAAAATGTGGATGAACAAGATTCAGCTCATACCTTCAAAATGCTTATAATCTCTCTCCATTCCTTCCACAGCTAGTCACCTGCTTTACCAACATGAATGGAGTTGCATGGATAGTGACCCATACATATAGAAAGGAGCAGGGTAATGTTATGAGTTTCCCAGGAAAGGAGTTATTTGAGTAGGGCCTTACCAGCAAATTGGCAAAGTGATCAGCAAACCTTAAACTCATGTCTTAAAAAAGAAAGACATCTTGAGGATATCAGTGTATTTAGACTTAGGGACAGAGATTCATTGACTGAGTCAATAGATATTTAATGGGTACCAACAATCCAAGGATTCGTTATTTACACCTCCTTCTTTTTACTACCCCCTACATTGAAACCATCCACTGACCAAATCTCTTCTACCTTTTAAGTATCTTTCAATTCATTCCCTTATCTTCATCTCCATTACCACCATTTCCAATTGAGACTTCACCAATAGCTTACTAACTGGTCTCTTCATCCAGTATCCACTCCTGCTACCATCCTAGCCATTTTCTACTTTGCAAATAGGGATTTATCTCTGATATATAATCTAAATTATATCACCCTCCTCTACTTCCCAATACTCTTAGGATCAAAGACAAAATTTTTACCTGGTCCTACAATAAAACCCTACACATTTTGGCCCCACTTATTTTTTCAGTTTCATTTGGACCTTTATTTTATTGTCACATCTATGCTCTATTTACACGAGCTTTCTTTCATGTTCCCTTCTACCACGTGTCTTTTGCATGTGCTGCCTCCTCTGATGATGCTCTTTCCTATTTCTTTCCTCCCTCTTCTCCTTAACTCAGTCTCTTCCTTCTGAATGCCGCAGAATTATCATTTCCTTCCCTGAGCAGCTTTTACTATATCTACAGCCCCATGACATGCAAGTATGATGATTCTTCTCCTGTTACTTTATAGTATTTATCACAGTTACTATTTTACTGTGATAATTTCTTTGACTTTTAAAAATAATTAGAGTCCATCTCTTTCCCCATCCCCAATATATTAGGTTCTACAAGGGCAGGAACTGTGTCTGTCTTTGCATGCCATTGAATCCCCAGAACCTAGCTAAATGTCTAGTACAGAGAAAGCTCTCAAATACTTGTTAAGTGAATGAATGCATGAATTGAAGAGTAAATGAATGATCTAGTTAGTAGATGTCTGACATGATGTTATGTTTTGGATATTACAAAGGTGAAAAAAACAGACTTACTTTCTGCCTTCATGGAGCTTCTAGTCTAGAGCTGGTTAAGCATGAAGACTGAAAATTCGGGTGTGGCTATTTAGAATTTGGACAAGCTCTCTATGACACTTCCCTGACCCTATTTCATGCTTCTTGTGCTGGAGATTTCAGAATCTAGGTTAGGAGTTAAAATTGCAGCCGAGTCTAGAGTTGTTATGTTTATTTTTGAACATTCTCTACAAGGTTCTAAGGCCAGGATTCGGAAAGAAAATGTTCCTTTATATTTAGAAAGATTCTGTAGCAACATGTATTGCTTTCTGGTGGCCCACATCTATTTTCCCTTCTTGTTAGAGCTTTTCAATTTTGGTATGGGGAGTTACCTCTCCCCCTTCTGTGCACTCACAATGAGACTGTCCATTAAGAGGTGGGTTTATGGTCCAATTAGGCCAATGAGACTCTCTCTTAGGACTTACAGAGATACCCTGTGGAAATTGCAAGTGAATACCTGAAGCTTCTCAAGGGCCTTTCCTGTTTGAGTCATTCTATGAGCCCTTGAATAATTGTCCTCTTTTTTACTGGGGTTGAGTATATTCTATTGCTTGAACTCAATCCTCTCAATCAGAGTTTCACTGAAGCAGGAGTGAGAAAGCCATAGCCTGCAGGCCAACCCAACAACCTATGTTAGTACATAAAGTTTGATTGATGCACAGCCACATTAATTCATTTATTCAGTGTCTGTGTCTACTTTGTGCTACAAAGGCAGAGTTGAGTACTTGTGACAAAGATCATGTGGTTCACAAAGCTGAAAATATTTGCAGAAAAAGTTTGCTATACCTTAAGACACTCATTGTACATAATTAATTAACTTCTCTTCCATGCATCTAGAATGGCACTAGATATGTCTCATCCTTGGGAGAACTGAGAAAATAGTTAAATCACTTTCTGTAGGGCTTCATTTTTGCATAAAACTTTGGCTGAGAAAGCCTGCTCATGCCCGAGGAATCCTAAATGCTCCATCATTTGTTCTCTGATTTAACTTTCTAGGACCCTTAGATTGTCTGTGATGGCTCTTTATTCTGTTTAAGTAAAGAACATTGTTGAGAGTTGACCAAAGAAATTGGCACCAGACCAAATTATTTCAAATCTTTCTGAGCCTTGGAAAAAAATTTTATTATCTTTGTGCCTCAGCTTCACCTTCTTCACAATGAAGAACTAGGACTTCTAAATTATCTTCCATTCTGTAATTCATCAAAACAAAGATAAAGGCAACCGGATATATAAGTAACAATAAAAGAAACAATTGTGAAATAGACCTGGGAAGAAAAGTGGCATCTAGTAATGTGTATGATGGGGAATAGCATGAACTAGTGTGTACTTGTGTGCAAAAGTAGAGGTCTGTGTATCTATGTATTTATGCATGTGTTTTTGCGTATGTGTTTAAGTTTTAAGTAGAAACAAACACATGTCTTAGTTTGCACAGTGCCTTGTCTGGAGCCAAGGGAAAAATCAGAAGGTTTGCAATTCTCATTTAAGTCCCCAACTTAAATCTATGGTAAATAGCCTATTAGTGAGAAATTTGGGACAGTCTCTAAGTAAAGTTTGTTTTACTTTTTACTCTCAGACTTAATCCACAAGCTCAGTTGAAATTACACCCCAGAAAATACCTACTTAAATTCTTTTAACAAGCAATCCCCTCTTAGTAGTCACAAGTTTAGGCCTGTCCACTCACCTCAAACAGACCATCCATCTGAATTGTTTGCAATGGCCCCAGGCTACAGGTAGTTTAAAGCGCCACTATCAGATTGCTTCTCAATCTTCTCTAGACTAAATAGTACTGATGTTGTCAGCAGTTTTTCAGACTCTAGGGCTCCCTTATTAACTGTGTTTGTGCTGAGCTGGATTTTTATTCTATTCCATACTGTCCTGGCTTTGCTCCTTTTAGCAACTTAGGCCAGACCTGGGACTCGCTGGCTCCAGGCCTACTTTCTTCTCTAAAAATGTTTTGATGATCATATGTTAAGAGCTAATGACAATTGTCTGCCCCAAACGCTCAAGCATAAACTTGCATCAAGTCAGGGGATTGATGAAAACAACCTTAAAATTCTGAACATCCATCCTATAATTAAGATCCACTAACGTATGGACAAACATGTCAGTGAGGCCTGCTTATGGCTTTGACAAATTAAAGGGCTCCAAAGGAACAATTTCTTTTTTCCAGAGAGCTGTTTTTCAAGGAGCACATTAAATAAATATTTACTGAGCATCTTCGTTATGACAGACATTGTTCAAGCTACTAGGACACAAAAGGGAGCATAGGAGATGGGGTCCCTGCCCGCTTCATGCTTAAAGGCTAGTGGGTGGGCATTGGAAAGGGAATTTGTTACAGAAAAACACATAATGGAGTGAGTACTAAGGCAGAAAAAATATCGAGGTTCCTAAATCAGAATTAGATGGAGCAAAGGTGAAGGAGTCATGGTCAAGGACATGAAAAATTTTCACTTGGCTGCTCCCAAAGCAAAGGGGCAGTTTTGAAAGAGAACCCCCAGAGAAAGGTGGGGATTAAAGCATGCAGAACCCTGTAAGCCACTTATGAGGATGAAAGGGCCCTAGAACAGTGATTCTTAACCAGGGGTGATCTTGCACCCTCAAGGGGACATTTGACAATGCCTCTCTAGACAACTTGAGAGGTGCTACTGACATCTAATGGCTAGAAGCCAGGAATGTTGCTAAGTTCCCTGCAATGCACAGGACAGCCCCACAACAAAGAGTTATCTGGTCCCAAATGGCAACAGTGCCAAGGTTGAGAAGTCTTGCCCTATAGCATCAGGAATCACTAAAGGAGTGTGTGGCAAGATCAGATTTGTGTTTTCTGACATTCACTCTGGACGTAAGAGATAGGCAGAATGTGTTGGAGACACAGTGAGGAGAAATAATTTATTTCAGTGTTGCTGATAAGAGATGAGGTATAAGAAAAACCCTCTTCTGCCAATGGCCCTGCCATAGAAATACATCTCGGTTTGTGATATCAGAATAAAAAGGACACCATAGTTTTTGGACACTATCCTTTCTTAACTAGTGAGAGATGAAAAGCTGAGAAGAAAATAATGGGAAATAACTATTTTTATCTGCACTTCTGTATAACCTCACCATTCTGTTGTCTTCAAGCTGTAGTCATCTAAGATAAAAAGGTTTGGACTAAAATGTTAGCCAACTGAAACATAAAATGGCAGAGTCCAGATATTTTCAACACACCCACATACACATACACAAACACTGAGGGCATGATCTCAGGTATTTGTGTAGCATGTTTTGCATTCTTTGTGACAGGTGGGGATCCTATAAATGAAGTACAGTGACAGCTGTTTGGAACAATAATGTGTTTCATACTGTTGGACCAATTTGGAAAAGCTCACAATATCTATCATTAAGAATACCAGTATAATATATATAGAAAGTCTCTTGTACAGAGTAAAGCACAATGATTCTCACCTACCTGCTCCCCCAGCACTCCCCAATATCCTGAATGAAGTATCTAATAATAGCTGATATTTGTTGACCTCTTGCCATGTACCAGGCCCTGTGCTAAGCATTTTATATATGTTTTCTCATATAATCATCACAATCCTATAAACTAGACATTTTTCTTCTAATTTTTCATTTAAAGAAACTGAGACTTCAGGTGATTAATAGTAATTTGTTCAAAGTTGCAAAGCTAGTAGCATGCAGAGCCTAGATTTCAACCCAGGAATAATGAAAAACGTCTCCCAAAACTCTATAGTTTGACCCAAAGACACTGGGCTTTCTGGTCAACAGCAATGAGTGATTTCAAGAGGCCAAATGGAGCAGGCCTTTCTCTGAGTATCTTGCCCCATGGAGGTAAAGCTGAGCACTAAGTAAACTATGGCCATCTTCATGTTGTTCAAGGAATATTCAGGCCCAGCAGGATCCAGCTGTCTGAGCTTAGGCCACTTCAAGTCTACAGGTTCTGCTTTGGCAAAGTCCATCGTACTTCTATGAGTTGTTTTGGAAAACACCCAAGGCTAGGTTTGATTAAGACAGGCAAGAGGAAAACTGGGATGACAGCCAGAGGTGCAGACTGAGAATGGACCACAGCATCTCCGCTTGTTTATTCTCTTCTAAGAAACAGGGGATGTTTTCTAGTCACCAAACAGATAAATATTTCTTATCACTCTTGGCACTGTCACATGTTTTCTTATTTTTCCTTTGGAGTGTGTACTTTTCCTGCTGTTTGGTCACCCATCCTGGGACCACAGCCAAATTTTTGGAGGCTTTCAAAGATATGTACAGATAGCCCCAGAGACTCAATTTCTTCATAAGATATTTACAGAGGCCCTCAAATGACTGACCTTCCAGAAAATATACATGACATACAAAATATTTTCCCCTCTGAACCAAAAATTTGTTGTCTCTAGGCCTATGGCCTAAGCCCTTGATGGGACCACGTGGCAGAAATTCTTCTGTTTCCCAAGAGCCAGTTGACCAGCCATAGCTGAGCTGACTTACAACTGCTGAGAGACAGGCATAACTAACCCTGTCTTTAGGCAACTTTCTTTTAAAGCTTTATACATGGGCTTCAACGTGCCTAGACATATACAAGTTCCATTTGTGATAATAGGGGAATCTGAAGAGTCACTTATTTTTCACTTTCAGACCATAACTGAACTTAAAACCCATTGCTAGAAATATCTGGCATCATGACACATAGATGAATGTCAACAAAACTCGTGTTGCTTCTGATTCCCTGTCTTGGATCCAGGAGGTCATTTTTGTTCTATCACTGGTGCACACCTTCCTGGAAAGAGTGATCTCTGGCTTTGATCCTTAGTAGAACACTGTATTAGTTTTCTGTGGCTGCTGTAACAAATTATCTAAAACCTGATGGTTTAAAACAACAAAAATTTACTCTCCTACAGTTCTGGAGGCCAGAAGTCTAAAATAAGCTTCACCAAATTGACACTGTAGTGCAACAGGGCCACATTCCCGCCGGGGGCATTAAGGGAGAGTCGGTGCCTTGTCTCTTCCAGCTTCTGGGGGCTGCTGGCTGTGGCCATATTGTTCCAATATTAAGACCAACATCTTTATATTTCATTCTGCTTCCATCACGTCTCTTCCTCCTCTGTGTGTGGCTCAAATATTGTTCTCTCTCTCTCTCTTATAAGAACACTTGTGATGGCATTATCCAGGGTCCACTGGATAATCCAAAATAATCTCTCTATCTCAAGATCTTTACCTTAATCACATCTGCAAAGACCTGTTCTTTCCAAATAAGGTACCATTTACAGGTTCCTATATCAGGACCTGATATCTTCAGGGACCATCATTCAGCTCCTGGCAAATACTTCCCAGACCATGCTGTGGAGAGATGAGTGAGCACAAGCTCAGGACATCCTTCTTGAAGGTTTCAAGTTGGGGGGGGGGGAAGTTAATAGACATAAATCTATATTCATGACCCTTTGAGGCCTATGTATTACTTTGACGTGTCCTATTTAATACACATGTTCAGAATTAAAATCGTCCTTTCTCCAGCAAAAGAAATTGTAATTATGTTACTGTCTATGGTTGGGCTTCCCAGCCTCAGCACTACTGATTGATATTTTGGGCTGAAAAATTATTTGTGGAGAAGTGGGGCACATGTGCATTATAGGATGTTTAGCAGCAGCCAGCAAATAAAAATACAGGAAGCTCAGTTAAAACTAAATTTCACATGCATAATGAATAATTTTTTTAAGTAATTATGGTCTGTACAATATTTGGAACATTCTAATACTGAAACAATTATTCTTGTTTACCTAAAATTTAAATGGAATTAGGTGTCCTGTATTTCACCTGTCATCTCTCAACTAGATGCCAGTAGCACGTACAACCCTCCTCATGCTCCACTGCGACAAACAAAAACATTTTCAGACATTGCCAAATGTCCCTTTGGAGGTAAAATCGCCCTTGGGTGACAGCCACTGATCTACTTAATTGAAAAAAAAATAAACTCTTAAAAAATAGGAAAGATTGAGAAAAATATGTAGAACTGATTAAAATTCGTGCAAGCTGGCAGTTGTTGCTATGTGCAAAGCTATCAGATCCTAGGGCCACAGGCCAAAGGCTCACTAGCAGTGCTCTGGGAGAAGAGTGTGCATCACAGTTGGTGGGGGCCTGGTTTGGGGAACAATGTCTTCTGGGAATAATCCTACCAGGCCTTGTCCCCTTCAAGCCTTGGAGCCTCAGGCTAAGCAACAGGACCAGGCACGATTTCCCATCCCCCAGTCACCCTCTAATTTATTTTAATTATTATTAGTCCTCAGGCTTTGCTTAGGAGCAGTGTCTCTCACATTCACACAGCTAAGTTTGAAGGCGCCAGGAGACAATTGTCTGGCAGAGCTGGGCTGTGAGGTCCCTCTGCTGAGACTTTTGATTTTGAGCATGTCTCTACTAGCAGAAAAAGCTAAACAAAAGAGGGGCTGAATGAGTGTGTGCCTCTTTCTTGCTCTCTCCCACACCCTTTTTTTTTTTCTCCTGCACCCTCTGACCTGTCACTGGTGAATACTTGGCACTTGGCATTCAGAGTATCTATGCCTCACCCAGGCTTTCTATACTGATAACCAGTGACTCTCCCCTGTCACCCCCAATCCGCCAGCTGCCTCTGCACTGTATCAAATTTGGCTCTGAAAAGGTTTCTCCAAATATAAGCCTGGTGTGCACACACACAGATAGCAATCGGGTGCACATATTGTATGTCTTTATAAACAAAGCTGTGTGTATTTATAGACCCCTATCAATGACAGATCTATATAAAGAGATAATAGGGGGTTTTACAGACAAAAAAAAAAAAGTAAAGCTTTGAAGCTACTGACCCAAAATAAAATTAAATACCAAATAAGCTCAGCAACAAATCCCTTAATAGGGGATGCCTGCTATCTATCTGAGAACTGATAGGGTCTAAAAGGAAGATTTGTTTGGGAGGGGTCAGGCTCTCGCAGAAGGGAAGCAAGATTTTGGTTCTGTTCCAGAGTCATCTGCTGAAGGACAAGTATTTCATTATTTTCTCTGAGCTCTTGGTTGCTTGGAGCCATTAACACCATCTTCAAAGGGTTTGTATTAACCAGCTACACATGGCTTCATCAAAGTCCAAAATCAAAGTTGACATTTAGGAAAACTTTTAAGAATAAATGAATGAACTTAGAAAACATAATTTGTTGCTCCTAGAAGTGAGCGACTCAGACAAAAATGCCAAGAGAGAAAAATTCAAAGAAATAAAGACTATGCAGTAAGAATAACACCAGGAAGAGGAATAGGTCCTAGGAGAAGGCCCCAGTCATTGGCCTGGCAGGAGGAGGACAGGCTTTAACTTAGACTCTGCCTAGCACGGGAGATGGGGCTGTCGAGTTTCTAGGATGGCTTGGTATACATACATAATCAGGCCAACTATAGGGACAGTGACAGAGACTTTCAAACAGGACAGACCAAGTGGAGGGCACTACCTCTACTGAGGCATTGCAAAGGTAGCCCACACATTCCTACTTAACATCTCCCGGGACTATGTCTCTTATGTCTTCCATTTACATAATAAAGGACATTCCCTTGGTTTAAGGGCTTTCAGTTTTTAAATGCTTATATTCTGAGGACAACTCCTTGAGTGTTTTAAATATATATGTAAGTCTTTTATATATATAAAATATAAAATACAGTGTTATCAAATATAGTCACCATGTTTTACAGTAGATCCTCAGACCTTACTCATCTTAAAGCTGAAAGTTTGTACACTTCTTTTTTGCTGAGACAAAATTTTCATACAATGAAATAGAAAGATCTTAATTCTACAGTTCAGTGAGTTTTGGCAAATGTGTCCACCAATGTAACCACTACCTCAGCTAAGGCACAGAACATTTCCATCACCTGAGAGAAGTCCCTTGGGATCAATGGCTCCTACCCAGACAATGTTGGGTATCTCATCCCCAAATTGTGTTGGTAGCTTTGAGATGGGCATGGTGGAAAATCAATAAGCACTACAAACCAGGGATTGCTTATCCCCTCAGAGAGCTAGTTGCTTATGCTTCTTTCTACTCTATCCCTCAGGCCCACAGAGGCAGATCACCATAAGTTTCTTTTGCTTGGTCTTGAATTTAGTGAAAATGGAACTGCATTTTGTATCCTGCTTCCTTCCACCAATTTGATGTCTGCGAGATCATTGGTGTTGTGATTTTTCAGTACTTTGTTTTCTTTTTATTGCTGAGTACTTTTTCATTGTATGAGTAAACTGTATTTTATCTAATTTTTGTTGAAGGACATTTGATTTGTTTCTAATTTGGGGATATTAATATTTATTTATTTCTACTTTTATTAAGGAATAATTGACAAAGAAAATCATATATTTTAAAGTGTATAACATGATTTAATATGTATATACATTGTGAAATGATTACCAAGATCGAGTTAATTAACATCCATCACCTCACATGGTTAACTCATGTGTGTGTGTGTGTGTGTGAGAACACATCAGATCTAGTCTCAACAAATTTTAAGTGGGCGGAGTGTGTTGGAAAGAACACAATGAGGAGAAATAATTTATTGTAGTTTTGCTAATAAGAGATGAGGTATGAGAAAAACCCTCTTCTACCAGTGGCCCTACTGGCTTACTGTATACTAGGTCTTCAGAACTTATCATTGAAAGTTTGTACCTAATTTTTAAAATGTTTGTATAGACATTCTTGTATAAATATTTTCATAATCATGTTTTCATTTCTCTTGGGTAAATACCTAGGAGTGGAATTGGTGATCATAGAATAAATTGATGTTAACTTTGTAAGAAAATGCCAGAAAGTTTTTTGATGGGGTAATGCACAGCAAGGTATAAAAATTCCAGTGGCTCCACATATTCACCAGCATTTAGTTTAGTGTTGTCACATCTTTTAAATTTTAACCATCCTATTGTCTATAAAGTAATATCTCTTTGTAGAATTTTCATTTGCATTTCCCTGAAGACTAGATTAATCATATTTTCCTGGGCTTATTAGCTATCTCTATATCTTCTCTAGTATTATATGTGACAGAATGTTTACAGAGTATTTGAACTCATCAGCAAAATTATCTGAGTCTTAAGTTTCTTTAAGAAGGTTTTTGATAATGAATGAAATTTCTTTAATAGATAGACCATTCACATTTTTCTAATTAATTTGTGTTAATGTTAGTACATTGTGTTTTTCAACAAATTCATTTTTTCTAAGCTGTTAAATCTATTGATCCTTTTAATGTTTGTAAGATTTTTAGTTATATCTTCTTTTTTATTCCTGATATTAATCATTTGTTAGCCCTCTTTCTCTTATTCTCTCTCTGCTTTCCTCCCTCCTTCCCTCTCTACCTTCTTCCCTCTGTCTTCCTGATAAGGTTTGCTAGAGGTTAAAACAATTTTATTCATATTGTCGAAGAAATTTTCTTTCCTCTATTTTATTCAAGGTTACTGTTGTAGCTTTTTAACATGGGAAGTTTAATGATTTTAAACTTTTTTTTCTAATGTGAGCATTTAATGGTACAAATTTCCTGCTGAAGTGCTACTTTAGCTATATCTCATAAATTTTGTATATTGTATTTTTAATGTCATTCAGTTAAAATATTTTAATTATTCTTGTTATTTATTTGTTATTCATGGATTATTTAAAAATGTTATTTAATTTTCATTATATTTGGGAATTTTTTGGCATCATATGATTTCTAATATAATTACACTGCACCCAGAGAACATACACTGTAAGATCTAAATTCTTTGAAATTTATTGAGACTTAATTTATTGTTCAATATTTGGTCTATCTTGGTTCCATGTATACTTGAAAATAAGGTATTCTATTATTATTGGGTGAGATGTTTTATAAACTTTAATGAAATCATGTTTGTTGACAGTGTGAATCATATCTTTGATATCCATGCTAACTATATTGAGTTAATCTATCAATTAACGAGAAAATAATGTTAAAATCTCAAACTTGAGTTATTGATTTATCTGCTTCTCCCTTTAATTCTGTCATTCTTTGCTTCTTGCATTTTAAAACTCTGTTATTAGGTACATATGCATTCAAGATTGTTATATTTTTACGAAAAACAGACTTTTTTATCTTATTAAAATACCTCTATTTATCCTTGTCAATCTTCCTGTGTTACTTCCTGTAGTAAAATACCCATACCATCTTGTTGTGCTTGTTCTTTTCATGATACATCTTTTCCCCATCATTTTGCTTCCAACTTATCTGTATCTTTATATTTAAAATGCATCTCTTTCTTTGTATACAGTCTGACAATTTTGCCTTTTAATTGGAGCGTTTACTATATTTACAATTTAATATAATTATTGCTATATTTGGGTTTAATTTTACCATCTTTTTATTTGTTTGCTATTTCTCCCATCTGTTTTCTGTTCTATTCTTCCTTCCTTTCTTTCTTTCTCCTGAGTACTTTTTCATATTTTTTTGTTATCTGTTGGCTTTTTAGCTATATTTCTTTGTATGTTTAAGCAGTTCCTCCAAGAATTAGAATGTAAGTTTTAACTTAATACAGACTACCTAGAGTTGATATACCACTTTGCATAAATATAAAAGTTTTACCACTCTAAAATTTCATATATCCTACCCCCTCCTTTTTTTGCTGCCTTTGACATATATTTTACATCTACTTATATAACAAACCCTATAATTTAGTGTTATTTTTTAAAATTTAAACAGTCTGCTGTCTTTCAGAGAAGTTAAGAGAGGAAAAAACAAAGTATTTATATTTACAATATATTTAATAATTCTTCTTTATTTTTCTTGTGGATTCAGTTGCCATCTGATGTCATTTCTCTTAAGCTGGAAAAACATCCTTTAATATTTCTTGTACTGCAGATCTGCTGGTAATAATTCTTTCAACTTTTATTTATCTCATTGTTTTCCTTCTCTCAAGGACCACAGACTTGCACTGCCTTTTGTCCAAATGTCTAAAAGTAGTTCTCTGCATATTTTGTCCAGTTTAACAATTGTGTTCAATAGGAGGGTATGTTAGTTTGCTAGAGTGCCTTAACAAAATATCACAAAATGGGTGGCTTACAAAACAGAAATTTATTATCTCACAGTTCTGGAGATTAGTAGTCCAAAACTAAGGTGTCAGCAGAGTTGGTTCCTACTGGAGGTTCTGAAGGAGAGTCTACTCCATGCCTCTATCCTAGCTGTTAATAGTTTCGGCATTTCTTGTCTCATAGAAAAAAATTTCCCCATGTCTTCACATGTCCTTTCTATGAATACCTCTGTGTCCAAATTTTTCCTTTTTATATAGACAAAGTCATATTGGATTAGGGTTCACCCCGATGACCTTATCTTAACTAGATTGTCTACAAACCCTATTTCCAAATAAGATCACATTCATAGGTGCTGGGGGTTAAGATTTCAACATTTTTTTAGAGGACACAATTAAACTCATAGCAGAGGGTAAGTCTAGTGTGACTTATGGCAAGAAGTAGAAGACAACCTTGAGCCTTTTTTTTTTTTTACCTGTGTCACTTTTCTGTTAATTTGTTCATTTTTAGATACTTTCAAGTTCAGTGGGGAAAGGGTGATGAATTTTAGAAAGATAGAAGATGAAGATGAGAGCTAATAGTTTGGACCAAAGAAGAAACTTAAGAAAAAAGATCAAGATCCTTCAGAGAACATTATTTCCACTTACCCAATTTTCCCTTGGGCCGATGCTTGGATCATGCCTACCAGAAATGACTTTAGAGTGAGAAAGGAGCTATTATGTTCTTTTGTTCATTCATTTATTCATTTAAAAATAAATCACAACATATACTGAGCACTTACATGTGCCAGACCTGCACCTAGTAGCAGAAGATATAGTAGTGCAGGAAACAAATAAGGTTCTTGTCCATGGAAGCCTTTATTCTAGTAGAAATCCAACATTTCTATACTCTACAATGTGATTACTTCACTAGGTATGTACACCTGAAACCAATATAATATTGTATAACACTATACTTAAATTTAAAAATTTAAAAAAAGAAAAATAAAAAAGAAATTTAGAGTCTATCTAACTTCTTAAGTTTTATTGGACATTATTTTAAAAAATTAACCAGAGAAAAAAAATTAATTTACTTTTTGGTCAAGATAAACACAGTGCAGGAAAAGGTTGAGAAGGAGGAATTTTCTATTTATTCCTTTGTTCAGTAAATATTCTCAAACACATGTCGACCTAAGAATAGAGATTCCAAAGGATTTGTGTGTGTATTAAGAGAAAAGGTAACAAGTACACATTATATTTTTATAACAATTTCTGATTGGCAAGCACTGTTCTAAACCCTGTTCCAATATTAACTTTTTGTCCTCCTAACAAAGTAAATGCTATTATCATTCCCATAACGAGGTTAAATAACATGCCCAAGGTTAGCAGCTAGTAAGTGGGGGAAACATTATGTGAACCCTAGCACTGTGGCTTTAGAGTCCAGGCATGTACCTCTATTCTATTCTAATTGTGAGATGTAGAATGCCTGTATAGCATGGATTTATTTTTTAGATCCAGAAGTCTCAATTTTTGTGTTATTTTCCATCTATCATTTTCCATAAAGACATTTATATTGCTCTCATATGCAATTTTGGAAAAATAGTTGTAGTTGTGGTACATATAAGAAAACAAATTCCTCTATATTTCCTGAACATTCCCTCCCTGGAGCTCTCTGAATGTGTGAAATAATGTAGAGTATCAAGAAAGTGTTCCATTATGAGTATAGCACACACTATTTATTGTCTTAAAAACATCTATTTTTTGTTTGTTTGTTTGTTTCTAATTTCCAACTTTCTAGAAAACTGGGTACTTATTTGGTATCCATCCTCCACTGCAAGGTAATATATTTCATAAGGGTCTTGATTGGCCTAAGTTTGTGATGGTGGTTTTATGAGCTGGCCATATAATAGATGTTCGGTCTACAAGACTTGAGAGAAGTATATGGAGGCTTCTGGAAAAGTTTTATTTGCTTTCAAAAATAGATACATAGGAAGAGAAGACCTCTTTTTCTTCTGGAAGTAGTAATATCTTCACTTGATATCTAGCACTTCAACAGCCATCTTGTGACCATGAGGGAGGACAAGTTGATACATTGAGGATGACAAAGTAGAAAGAGGGGAGGAAAAGACCCCTGGATCTGTGACAATATCATTAAGCCACTGAATAAGCCAATTTTAAAAGCACCCTAACTTTGAACTTTGCATTCAATAAGAAGAGAACTTGAGTTTGATTTTCTACTTATAATCCTAATTGAGTGAAAAATTAAAAAAACAAGAAGCCCTAAGAATTTCATTTTTTTTATTCACTTCTCTCCATCTCTCTCAATACAAGAGGAACTTTCTGCCATATGAAAAATTCATCTTCCTCTAGATAAATCTGATGCTGTACAGTCTAGGAGAGAAAAGCAGTTGTGTACATCTTTAAAACATTCAAAGGCAGCTGAAAGGTTTGCAACCATCAAAGACCCATAATAAATGTCTAAATTCCTCAGCAGCATATTTCTGAGTTTGCAGATTCAGAGACGAGAGACTTTAATCATGGCAGCTAAATCCCTCTTTTAAAACTGAATTTAAAGTAACATTTGTGGCTGTGTATGTTGGCTGCAGATTCCTTCCCATATTCTTCCTGGGAGTTTCCTACCAACATTACAGTGCCTCCCTATAATGTGGAAGCTTTTTTCTTTTTCAAATAGATGCTTATTAAGGCAGAAATTCTAATGTTAGCCTGCTATTCCACTAAATGAAGGAATTGGATATCTTCTGCACAAACTTGGGAGTCTGGATGTATTTCTACACTTCTCAATACTTTACAGAAACTTAAAATAACGTTCCCCCCACCCCTGCTTTTCTTTCAACTCTACGCAACCACAACAGAATGTGGGGGACTAGTTTGGGGCTTTGGAACCAGCAACTGTTGTGTTCAATTTTATTTTCCATGCTTAAATGAAGTTAGTTCCTTCCTCTTTCACTTTTGGATCTAAGGGGGAAAATGAATATTATTTTTATAAATATAACTTGGTGGTGTCTTGTCCAAGACTCTCTGTGGCATCAGGGAAAGTGAGATGCTGGGAGTGAAAAAATATGGAAAAAAAATGTCCAGGGAAAGCATTTCAGAGATCATGGATATGAACACAGCCTCCTGGAAGTTACAGAAGAAAGAAATAGACTTTTTCCATCTGTAACATTATACAGCCTTGGTCTCTACCAAAGGGCAGGGGCAGGCAGTGGGTTGGGGTGACAACTTATAGGAAAAATTCTGATTTTGTGGCAGTCTGCAGATGCCAACAAATGTTTATGTATTTAATGTTGAGTGTGGGATCTCACTAGCTTTCCTGGGAATTAAATAGCGGGCTTCATTTAACTTCCCTTTGCACTGGAGAAGAGAAGAGCTGAAAGAGCTATGAAGAGATGAAAGTAGAAGGAGACACAGTACATATTTGCCTATTTTATTTATCCCCTTCATGCTGTAGAGAAGAAAAATGAGACCCAGAGCCAGGAAGTGGGTGGTCCAATGTCACACCGTGGGTTGGACACGTATGCTGGAATGGTTAGAGCAGGGCCTGACATCTGTAAATGGCACAGACCTTCCATTGCCCAGACATGTGTTCGTGGGTTAGTTGCATGGCCTTAGCCTTGTTGAGCCTCCATAGTACCTTTCTCATGGGCTTGCTGGGAAGATTAGATGAAGAACAGAGTGCCTGGCAAATAAAGCTCTATAAATATAGCTTGTACAAAACCCAGATGCAGGAGAAAGTCATGGAAACACGGGGCTGACCTTGTCCTTCTCTTCTTTCCCTTTATCCCCAACCTCCCAAATGCCCCACGTATGGGCTGTTGAGATAGTAGAAGCTCCTTTAAGGAGAGCAAATCTGT
This sequence comes from Macroglossus sobrinus, assembly GCA_004027375.1. NCBI lineage: Eukaryota > Metazoa > Chordata > Mammalia > Chiroptera > Pteropodidae > Macroglossus > Macroglossus sobrinus. Next base: position 104,093 of record PVKZ01002909.1, on the reverse strand, counting down.
GCCTTCGGCCTAGAACTTCAGATCCAAAGGAAAGTGAAACAAACAGTTGGTTTATTCAGCATTTATTAAGCACCCCGGCATATTCCCCCAACTTGTATCTGGCTAGAGTCGAGCTTCCCCTGGGCCTTTCTCTTTTATTGCTAGTTTCTTTTCCTTTCATTATAGTTCTATACAAGAATAATGTAACTTGTCAGATGGGGGCTTAAGTGCCATGTGATTGGCAAATGCCTGAACTCAGGGGGATAGATTTTAAGATCCATCTGTCTGTTAATGGACTTCATGAAAGGGCTAGGTAAGATAGTCATTTTTGATAGAGGAGACAAAGATCAGATTGTGGGGAGGTGATGAGAGATTCCCATATAAGCAGAGCTGAAAACTCATCTGTATCAAATATCTTGTGACTGCCAGTCTCCACAAATCCACAAGTATTTGCTTCTTTCTCTCCATTACAGCCTCTAATAGGTTAGATAACAAAAGCAAGAGTCCTGTCTCAGAAGGCTAGCACCACAAGAAAGCACAGCTGTTAACTGACTCTTCTATTAAGCCATACTTCTGCTTTAACTTGAGGCATGAGCTTTGGGATGTGAAGGAATTATCAGAGAGCAAGCATGGATGGAAACAAAATACTGTGAAGAGCTGATACGGGGACATCAACAATGTGCCATATGCTGATTCATTAACTCTCCGCTCTCCCCTGTGAGCAGTAATTCTTATGCTCACTTTACAAATGGGCAAGTGGCCATGGCATGTCCAGTATGCTCTGGCAACTCACCCTGCTGGTCCCTAATGCTTCCCACCCACTCTGCTTTCAGGGAAAATCCAGGTTCAGGAAAGTCACTCATGCAAATTTGCCCAGCTCATGGGCTGTCTCTCTGTAGGGCCTGGCTTCTTACACCCTGCTTTTCTCTGCTAGTTTCAACAGGAGTGAAAGACCAGTGAACCAGTGACTTCTGGATTGCTGGGGAGAGAAGAGGAAGCAGGGCCAGGACGATAAAGTGGCAGACTCATCCAGGAGAGGGCCAAAGAGTTTGACTAGAGAGGCAGGGCTGGCATCAAAGGCAGACACGGCCCCTTCATCATGACGCCTGGGCCAGGACTGACTCAGCAGCATCTGGATGCAGTGGAGGAAACTGGGGCTTTGGGCAACTGGGAAGCTCTTTAAGATCCCGAGTTGAAGCAAGAGCTCAGCCCTCAGCCTCAAACCACCGTGTGGGTCTTTTCTGCACTGGGCCAGAAGCTGGCATGTAGAGTCTGAGGTCCTGCTTTTCCTTCCATTCAGGAACTCTCAGCCTGAAAGGAAACACTCCTCTGTTATCTGTGGTTTTCTAAAGCTCTTTCTCACTTTGAAAGTGGAGGGAAAAAATAATAATAATTTTCTGTGGGTTGGGAGTGTCCTTGGTTTGGTGGAGCCAGAGTAAACAGAATAACATTAAGTTGTAATGATGTTAATGGCTCTGCCTTGCCTCAGTGAAATCAGTGATCAGGAAAGAAGTGGCCAGCGGTGAACCCAGGAGTTGAAGGCAAAATGGGCAAGTAGAGGACTAATTTGTTCAACAAACAGTCAGTTTCTCTCTGAGCAGCACACTATGGCAGGGTAGATAGAACTTCCTTTTCCTTCTCATTCTTTTCCTCTTTTCTTATACCTTTCTTCTTTTTTCCTTCACTGACTTTCTTAATAACAAAAATAAAACCTTATATACTTGAGGCAACAAATTCAATTATATGAAAGCAGATTAAAAAATTATAATTTTTATATCCCAATCTCTGAAGAAAACCAATACTAACAAAATGACAGGTATCTTTTTATATTTTTCTGTTAACTAGAACTTTAAAACTTATCCCTGTTTTTGGGAATTGACTCCTCTTAGAAAAAAGGGACATGGGCATAGAGAAATAATTATAGTGTATGTAAGAGTTTTATTAGTGCTGAGATAATAAAGCCACTGGGGAGCAGAGCTGTGAAAATGCTGGAGATTTGGGGAACACCCATGAAAATTGAATTAGATAGAAATTTTGAGGAGAGAGAAAAGTCAGTTTGGGAGTGTTTTGAGATGCTATTATTAAAATTTCTCCATTCTCATAGACTCTCAGGATTGGAAAGATGCTTAGAGTTCAGTGGTCTATCCACTTAACAGATAGATCCACTTTAACAATGATCTAACCTCCCTCTGATTGCTTCCAGGTCCAGAGAAGTTGCTAAGAATGTGCTCATGAACAGCCCATTTTACCCTTAACTATGATCAATAGGCAACCTGAAACTTTTGGCCTAGTTTAAGCAACCTGAAGGCAGGGATTGTGTTTTATTTATTTTTGTTGACCAAGTGACATAGTAGTTACTAAGTTAATTTAAGAGAATGAAAAACAACATATTTTCACCCTTCTATTTGTCTCTACACTGTGTCAGAGACTATTAGGTACTTTGCTTTGTTATGTTTTATTGACTCTTTATAGCAACTTTAGTAATATTATTGTTTCAATATTACAGATGAATCTATAGGGACTCACAGAGAATAAATCACTTTCCTGAGGTCACACAGATATAAAAGGCAGATTCAAGACCTAAACTCTGGCTTATCTTACAGACTTATTCTTAGCCACTGCATTATTCTACCTCTACATAAAGAGATGAGAGGAGGGAAACCAGGTATATCCACTGCAAATTTCTGAATTTAAAGTCAAGGACTCAGATTGGGTTGCAATACAAAATATGGCATGTTGCTTTGAAGAGAAATGCCTTAAAAATGGCATGAAACACACACACATATGCATACACACGCACAATGTATTTTTCAGACAAATGTGAAAAAAAAACAAAAAATGAAAGCAGTAAATATCAGTATAACTTTCAAACAAAAATATAAGATTAAAGGCAAAAGACATTAACGTGATTCAAAAATATTATGTTGATCAATGACATAACCCATGATGAAAATATCTTCATACACTGAAAATTTCACAACAAACTATAGAAACAAAAACAAAAACTAAAAATGCCCAGAAATACAATATGAAAAAAAAATGTAAGGAGGAAGGAACACACAGTTATTATGAGAGATCCTAATACACATATCAGTTTTTGACAGGTGAAATAGCTAAAAAATATTTTCTCACTAACACATAATTGATCCATTAATTAATAACACTAAAATAAATAAAAATGTATAAAACAAATAACTACTATTAATAAAAAGAAACTCTTTCTTATGTGAATATTGGATGTGAGAGATAAAAATTGCACTTACTATTTATTAGCACTGTGTTATTAAACTACAACAAACTATTATATTACTAAATGTATGAGCTGTAGCCAAAGACTTAATGAGAGAATAAATTCATAGTCTTAAGCTTTTCTTTTATTAGCAAGCAAGAATAAAAGTAACTGGGCCAAACATTTACCTTAATTATTTGAAAAAAATGAAGTAAGATGGGAGGAATGACATAATATAGCAAGTTCAGAAATAAATGAACTGAGAAACCAAAACACAATTCAATACAATTGATGACTAAATCCCAGAGCTAATTCTTTGAACAAAACCAATGTAGCATATACAATGTGGAAATCTATTAAAATGTTGTTTCCCAACTAGTCTAGTTATTATTCTCATTGTCACAACCCATTAAAGCTCTCATTATCTCTTCTTCAGATTAATTCAAGGAACTCTGGTCTTCCCCTTCAGTCCAGTTCATCAGAGCGTTTTAAACTGGCCTCACTCTTTGACAACCAGAGGGCCCTGAAGGAAGTGGCTTGCAAAGGAAATAAGCTTCATTAACTTCTTTCTGTCTAGCTCCAGCCTCTTGATGGAGATGACCTCAGACAAGAGATATATACCAACAACTCTTTCCTTTAAAACCAGTGTCTTCTTTAGCCTTCTGAGTGAATGTGGGCCAATCACAGGTATGGATGTGTAGACAGTGCTGACTCCATCTTGAAGCTAATCCCTTAGCTTAACTTCTGAATGACTGAGCCCAGACTTTCCCCCCGCCCTTTCCCTGGTGGACTCTGGAATGCATACAGAGGTTTGGGGCTAGTCACAGAGTCTCCAGTACTCCTTCTTCAGGGTCAGGAGCCCTGGATGTATCTACCTCTTAGCTCATCCAGGTGTCGAACCTGCTCAAATCTGGCCTCTCTGCCTTTTCCTAACCACTCATGCACTCACTTCCTGGCACAGAGGTCTATCTTTAAGAGTGGTTAAAAGGGGGTGGTCTAGAAGTTGAACTGTATAAAGATCTGAATGTCCTGTGGCCACCCAGGACCCAATTCTGTGCCTAAGTTCTGCACTGAACTCTAACCAACAAGCTGGACATGTCTGTCTCCGTCTTTGGCTTATTGGCTTCTTCGGTACCTGGAGACCGCTTTACATATGTGACCTCTTCATGGAACAGGGGGTATTTGTTAGGTACATAAGCTTATGTGACTCTACCAATTCCCCCTATACAAGATAGACACTCAATTTCAGAAGATTGAGTCTGTGAAGAAAGTTGCTCATCTTTGCATTCATCATCCCATTTCAACAGATTTGGCTTCTTTTATTCTTGTGCTATCACTGAAGCAGAGAAGCATGAGTGTGAGGAAGAAAACTTAAGCACAGAAGCAGAATTAGGAACAGAAGTCTCAGTTCAATGGACCCAAATAACTAACAGCAGTGAATATACATTTAGCATTTTGTGCTGTCCAAGCATTGTGCTGAAGATTTTAACTCATTGGGTCTTTGAGTCTTTACAACAATACTGCTTTTGAAGAAATTGAGGCTTAGAGGGGCTAAAAGAACCTTTCCAAAATTATGCAAATAGTGACAGAAGGAAGATTTAAACATAGGCAGTCAGGGTCCAAAACCTCCACACTCTCTTATCTCAGCTCTGCTACTGTGTTGGACACAATGACAAGGGCAGGCATGTGTCCCTCTTCCTACCTTCCTACTGGATGATAGAAGAGTAGCTTATGCCTCGACAAAATCACTCTCAGAACTCTTTCCAGACCCAGAGAGCTTCTCTCATTGCAGAGGAGATTTATTTAGTTGATGAGATGAAGAAAGACTTCAATCCATGGATCCATGTGTCTGATTGATTGTAGTTAGCAAGTTATAGGCTGAAAACACTTGAGAAACTGACCCTCCACACTCACTTCATCCCACTAGAACTCCCTGTTCCATGAGAAAGGTGCTTTTCTTTGTGGCTGACCAAATAAGCATTAGCTGTGCAAAATGGATTAGGCCTTGGGTCCCTAGTATTCAACATGAGGGCAAAGACGAGATAACCTATTTTGGCTTCACATTCAAAGTTCTCTCCAAAGTTCAATTTGACAAGCATTTCAGCCAATAATCACTAGTTAAATTTTGGGTCTAGGTCTCAATTAGTTCAGAACCCTGAAGAGAGAAGGGCATGACTATTATCAGCCTGAAACACAAGATATGTAGATATGCAAGGCACCACAGTGGTCTTTGGTCCAATGCTTGGCTAGAAGAAACTAAATCTTGACCCTTTTATTTTACATTTTAAAATGCTAAGAATGCATACCTTAATAAATGTTGGAGAAGCTCTATCAATGCACAAGAGAGCTTTCAGGGCGGTTCTCTCCAAAGGTTTGAGTAGAACCAAGGAAGTAGATAACTCCAGAATTACACAGGAATACCCCCATAGATGTTTCCTTGACTTATTTCTATGTGCATAAAGTAGTCCTCCATAGCAGCTTCTTTTTACAGTGCCACATAACTTTGCTCTCCCTTTGGAGCAGATGAGCTGCCATAGGCAAAACATCCTTCTAGCTAGCCAGTTTCTAGAATTACGGGCAAAGTATTTATGTGCCATATGAGACAAATTCCCTTATAGAAGAATAAGACTTTAAAATTTGTATTAATGTCCTTGCTTATAAATACTTGGAACACCTAAAATCATATTTTGACCCATTTTACTCAAGTAGGTGAATGAATCAATTTATAAAATTGGGTTTTGACATTTGCTTAACAAGAAACAGGTCACTGAAATTAGAGGTTTGCAGTGTAATTATTTCACATTACTGCTCTGGCTACTTTCACAGAAAAATGGGCATTTTCCTTAAGACGTGACTGTGACAGGTCGAATTTGGATGGGACCACAAAAGACACAAAGAGATTTATATACAGCATATAAAGTGTATACTGTATGCTTTGTGGCTTAATTGCCTGGTCAGCTGCTCCTAACATTGGGTTGCAAACAAATCTTGACAACTTTGTTCTGTTTTAAGTTTATAATCCCATTAAAAAATATTTAGACTTTTAAAAAACTTGACCCATGATCATACCAGGTAATAGGCTGTTATTCTGAAGAAGCATGTTAGAATCACTTACTGAATGTGATTCTGATTTTCCAAAAATTCTTTTTCTCTTCTTTCTTTCTTTCTTTCTTTCTTTCTTTCTTTCTTTCTTTCTTTCTTTCTTTCTTTCTTTCTTTCTTTCTTTCTTTCTTTCTTTCTTTCTTTCTTTCTCTTTCTTTCTTTCTTTCTTTCTTTCTTTCTTTCTTTCTTTCTTTCTTTCTTTCTTTCTTTCTTTCTTTCTTTCTTTTCCTTCCTTCCTTCCTTCCTTCCTTCCTTCCTTCCTTCCTTCCTTCCTTCCTTCCTTCCTTCCTTCCTTTCTTTCCTTCCTTTCCTTTTCTTTTCTTTTCGTTTCTTCTTTTTCTTCTTCTTCTTCTTCTTCTTCTTCTTCTTCTTCTTCTTCTTCTTCTTCTTCTTCTTCTTCTTCTTCTTCTTCTTCTTTTTAAACAAGGGGCTTTATCCTTTATCATAAAGTCATATAAAAGGTAATAATTACTGCAGGTCACTGTTCACATTCAAACTGTATTGGGACATAGAACTCAACTCATTCTTCACAGAATGAGAAAATTTACATCAGGCCCCGTTTTCACCCTTCCAGCCCCTTGAGAACATCATAGGGCAGGAAACCTCCTTAGTGGAACACTCACCCTCCCCTTTCCCTGGAGGGCTTGTTTTTGCTTATTTCTAACAACCCTAACTTTTGGCCTGAAGGTCAAGACTTTGCTGATGAAATAGAATTCAAGTTAAATTAAGTCAACAGTTGTCTGACCTATTGTTATGTTTTCACTTGGTCCTTCTGAAAACAGAAACTTGCTTGTCTAGTATTCTTGACATGTTCAGTTCTCCTTTTGGATCAACTGGCCCCTTTTCTGATTTCTGAAGTAGTGGTAATGAACTATGGGGGAAATAGGTAGGGACTGGGATGATAAGGAGGTATTAGGAAACATGTCATGAAAAGTATGGTAGAATGAAAGAACTCTGGACAGAGAAGCTCTGTGGTTCATGTTCATTCTTTTAAAGAATGAACTTGAATATGAGATATGTCAGTTCCAGGCACCTCTGCATTGAGACAGGCTGAGGAGACTCGGTTCTTCAGGTGTATGTATGTAAAGGGTTAAATCCAGCACCTAGTTTATATATTAAAGTGTTTATTATTACTTCGTTATCAATCGTCCAGCTGTCATCTCCTAGCTATCAGCATTTTCCCCAGGATGAGCATTTATTAACCACTTACCATGTGCCAGGTTATTGTACTAGTTATTGAGACAATGAAGATAACACAGAAACTATCCTGATCTAAAAGAGTAGACAATCTAATGTAAAAAAATAATGAATTCAGACCATAAGGAGATAGATATACTGACTGTGGTCCTGTATCTCAAGGTGTGTCACATGGACACAAGAGACTCCAGAGGTCAGGGTCAGCTTCAGCTGCTATAAAGCTTCTGTAAATGCCCATGAGTGGAGCTGAGTTACTGCTCATGAGGTGACAGCTAGATGATTACTAATAAAGTAATAATAAACACTCCAATTATTTAACTAGGCATTTGATTTAACACTGTACATACATACACCTAATAGAAGGGGACCTGAGTCTGAGGGTTTTGCTGACAAAGCAGGGCCACATAGCAGGTAAGTAGGGAAACTGATATTTGCATCCAAGTTTATCTCAGCTTTTACCCACAGTGATAGTCTAGTGGTTAGGCCCAGTGTTGGCTGATGCTCCATAGAGACAAGGGAGGGAAGAAAGAAAGGACCACTGTGCTGAAACTGGGCATTGATTGTGAAGGAATCTGAACTGCAATTTGGGAATTTTTACTAATAGAAATAATTTTTTTCCTAATAGAAAACACTTTTTCTAATAGGAAATTTTTCCACCATTACCAGTACTCCAAGCTCCATCTCTCCACCCTTCACTGTCAATTCTTTTCCCGAGCCAGAATTTTTTCCTTCTAGCATTCGATGGGTGGGTACTGTCTGGATTCCTAAAGAATTTGTGCTACCAGAATATTCCCACCCAGAAGTGCCTGCTCTTCCATGATGTAATACATCAGCAGCAAGAGAGGCAGAAGGTGAGTTGGAGGACAGAAGATAATAGATAAAAGCAAAAATGTGTAATGCAGCCACACAGCAGACACATAGCAGGTGATAAAATGATTTGGTGTTCTTCCTTCCTTTTAAAATTTCTTCTGGCCAGTTTCCCACAGTCTACCTTTCTAACTTTCTCCTCTAGTAGCTCCCAGAATGATTAGGTATTCTTGATCACTCATGAAAAATTATGCCTCCCAGAAGACATGATTTGTTAAGCCTCTGCTATCATGATCTTCCCCCCTGACACTCAGCTCTCACCTTCATTCTTCACCTGAACCTTCCTTATCACTTCTGAATTCTCCCTTCTTCTCTATTAAATTCAAGGCCAGGATGTCAGCCTTTGAGCCCCTTTGTTTTATTATTAATGGAACCTGAGATTTGGTTTCTTGCTTCGGAAGCCACATTGCAAATAAAGACAGTGACAGAAAGCAAGGTTTGATTTGCTGTCTGGTGCCAAAAGTATGGTTAGATCTTTGAGGCCAGTTTCACATGACTTTGGATTAGAGTCAGAATATATGTTTGAGGTAAGTGAAGAAAACACCTATTTCTCAAACAAGGGGATCTCAGACTGGTATTTATTAACTAAATACCAGTTTATCAACTAAACAATAATTCCTTCCATGTGTTCAGCATTTTACAGCTCACCAAATGTCTCTTTCCATGTTATCTCATTTGATTTTTGCAATGAGTCTCTGGAGATGCTGGGAAAATTACCATGGTACCCATTATATATACACTCTGTTCTCCTTGGAAAGGACCATGGAAGTGATGTGACTCATCCACAGTTGTTCAACCCTTTAGTGTAGGAATCATTATAAAACTCTAAGCCCAAGTTATCTGAATTGTGAAGATCACTTGAATAAGGCAGGTAGTAAACACCTAACAAAGCATCTTGTGCATTTTTTTTTTCAGAGAGCATTAGTCTCTTTCCCTACTTACTTTCTGAATCCTGGATCCCATCCTCTTTTTCTATTCACCATGCTGAAAAAAGAGATAAAAGAGAGTGATCTGGAGAGAAGGAAAGGAGAAAGAACGTGGATCACCAAGGGCTGGTTCTAAGACAAATTTCAGAAATGAGACCAATGGGATTAAGCATGATGTAGGTATAACCAACAGAGATGGTGGGAGAACAATGCTTACCTCCATATCAGCTTCTTTGTTTCCCTCCCTTCCCACCCTGATTTTGGGGTTTGTTGATTATTTGAGACAAGGGAATAGGCTCTGTCTTCTGGTTCAATCTTATGCTTCCCTGGCCCTTAAACATTTCACAGAAGCCACGTCAGTCATATGATAAGAGGCTTGACCCATCTCAAGCTTGCTCATAGGTATCTGAACCGTCTTCCCACAAACTTTCCTTATGCTTCCACCCATCTAGACACACTCACCAACCCAATTTACTGAAAATTTCTGTTTCTCTAAAGCAGGCTTTGGCTTTGTTCCCAGAACAAGGCAAAATGGAAATGCTTTCTAAGAAAAACAGGAACAGGAACAACGAAGTTACATTCTGATCTGATGTTTCTTCACCGATAATTTTGTTTGTTCCTCATCAAAATTGATTTATCCCCCTTTCTGCTAAAACTAGGTCATGAAAGTTACTAGAATTTGTTTTTCCTCTAGTAATTTCAAAACAAAATTCAACCCATATGAACTATCAATTCTAGTGAAATATCAATAATCATACACTTAGGATTGTGATACACTAAATAAACTGGAATGATGGTCCTGGGGAGTATGTGGGGCGTCCCTTTTTTGAGCATATTTAGAGTCAAGAAACCCTGAAGAGATCCTAAGCTATGGCTCTTTCTTCTTCTCTTCCAACCAAAACTCAAACTCTATTTCTTTGTAGTCTGATTTTTAGATTCCACCTACCTGTTGCTGTCTTTGTATGACTATTCCCCAATGTCTACTTCTCCAAACAACTCTTTCTTTCTCCTTTCCCACTGCCCACAGTTCAGGACATGCTGCATTGTTTTGATGTTGACCTCATTTGACCTTCAAACCATCGCTGAAACTGGCTTTCCCACAGTAAAAGAATTTCAAACCACAGACAACAACTATTGTGTTTATCTCACAATATTGTTTTGAAGGTTTCTATCAACTTAATTCAATTTTGAAGCACTAAGCTGGCATTCAATAAATGTTGGGGAACAGTTTATCTACAAGATATAATGTTTATTACTTTAAAACTGGAGCCGCTCCCTATAGTAGCAATGTAGGGCTATGTTCCAAGCCCTGTGTCAGATGCTGCAAATTCCAAGATGGCAACAAACAGTCCCAGGCTTAGCCTGTAAAGAAGTTCTCACTGAGTATTCATATGCCAATTCATAGATCTTTCATCTAGACTCTGCTTTTCAGATTATTCTACTGCTGTTTTAGGATTCAATTTTCCATCTACTTTTTGTCTCAGCTCTTACCTCTGTCTTAGACCCCTGTATAAGTAGTAACAACAACAATGTAGAAAAACAGAAAGGTAGACTTGAGCCTGCTCTTAGTTCACCCTGTGACCATAGACTTTCCTTTTCACTTCTCTGATTTCAGTGAATTTCTATGTAATATGAGGGGAATAAGTATGCAAGGAACCCTGGAGATTAAGTAATTACCTGTTGAAAGACACACATATTTATTGAAAAATGACTATTGCCCAGATGTTGGAGACAGAATGGTAAATGATATTTGGTTCCTGACCTTGGGGGCTTGTAGTCTATCACAGAAGCGATCTTTGAGCCTGTGGCTTCTGTCTTGTGCACAGCATGTGCCTTGAACTTGGTAAATGCTAGAGAATTGTATGTGAATTTAGGCAGGGGGTTTGGGCCAGGGTTGCTATTTCCAAGTGGAACTGATCATCTAATATAGATCCTAGTATTTCCATCTGACCTATAATTTGCAATGTAGCAGAAAAACATTGTGTAAGTCATATCTTTGTACCTCAGTTTACCCTAATGATAATGAATGGTTTAACCTAGATGGATTCTAGGACCCCTCCAACCCTAGCATTTTTTGAGTTGAAGATCATGCCCACATTACTCGGCCATTATACCAGTGCCCTGGCTCTGTCCTCAGGAACACGTGTCTAAACTAAGATATTAGATTGTCTCTTCTGCCCCTTTCTCTCTTTGACTCCATCCCTAACCTCTGTACTCCAGATCCACTGCATTGGACCTGTAATATGTATATCTACTTCTCAGCTTCTCAGCTCCTTCTTCCTGCTCAGCCCTTTCTTCTTGAAAGTGGATTCTCTCTCCCTGAATTTTACCAATCTTCTTGACCTGGTTGATGACTATCACCTTCTCTCCTCAGCTTGAACATATTTCACTCCTGTGAATATATCCTCTTTAAAGCTTTATAGCATCCATTTTACAAGCAATGCCTGTAGACTTCTGTAAAAATGACTTGAAGATGCTATTTTTTATCTTTTACCCTCACTTCCCTACAAATGATCATCTCTTTGTATTTTAGTCATTTCTATTACTGCTAAAGGTTACATAACTTTATTATATGTACTTGGCATTATGCCCACTACTGTTGGTTAAAATACTTCTGCAGTTGGTGACTAGTATGGCACATAGGTGTGTATATTGGGAAACAACACATTTCAAAGACATTCCAGTTGATCTTTGAACAACATGAGTTTGAAGTGGGCCAATTCGCTTAGATGCAGATTTTAAAAAATAAATACAGTAAATTTATTTTCTCTTCCTTTCATTTGCTTAGTCACATTTTGTTTTGTCCAGGTTTCTTCAGTGTAAAAATATAGTATATAACACTTATAACATACAAAATATGTGTTGATAGACTACTTTTTTGATAAGGCTTCTGGTCAACAGTAGGCTATTAATACTTAAGTTTTGAGGGATCAAAAGTTATAGGTGGATTTTCAATTGCACAGAGGTCAGCATTCCTAATTCCCATGTTGTTCAAAGGTCAGCTGTATAAGATTCCACAGCTGCATTGTTTGAGTAGCTAGCTATTTATGGGTCATTTTGTGTTTTTGTTTAACATTTATAGCTGGGAACTATCTAAAATTTACTTAGACACTTGCTAATTTGGGACATTGTTTGCTCCCTTGAGAATTTTTCTCAGTGATATTTGGATTTATTTTGGTCACTTGATAATCAAGTTATTATATTTTGCTCACTTTAGCCATAATAAAATAATTAAAAACTATTAAAATCAACTTTATTTTTTACATTCATACAGGGGAAAATTGTCCTTTTAAATCTGCACGTCTCTTGTCAATAACTTGCATTTTCTCAGAGCAACAGTAGTTTTGGTAATGCGATTTTTGAAAATATTGAATTTCTTTAGAAGGCAACTAGTACATTACAGCAGAAGAAACTGTAATTAAGCCTTTTTTAAAAGAAAATTATTTAACTTGGCATTTTTCTTTTGCCATAATCTGGGAAGTGCGAGATGCAGAGCTCTTTGGGACAAGAGACAGGGAAGATGGTCACAGAAAGACTGAGATAAGACCAGGGTGCTCATCAGTAGAAGGAAACTCCCCCGCCTGCCCAGTCAAGTACAAGAAAGAACTGACATCAATGGCTGATATACTAGAGGTAGACAGTGAGATTCCAAGGCATCAGCAATAAGATAGCATTTCCTTTTTAGTTGTTAAAATAATGAAGTACATCTTCAAGGAGAAAAAGTAGCAGTGACCAAAGTTCAAAAGTCTCTAACAATGCATCCCAGCAAAAGTTCATGAGCTATAGTAAACTAACGAGTAGTTAAGATTCCAAGACAAACAGAAAACATTACATCTCTTGAGGGAATTAAAACCTACCTTGGACCTTACTGCCAGAGGGTCCCCCATCTTGTCTAGACCAAGGCACATTTTGATCTAGGGTCTTTGCCTCAATGTAGCTTTTGTTTCCATTCCCTTCTCATTTTGCAGTCCCACTGACAAAGAATGCCTCCCATGCACATCTTTCTGTGTATTTCTCCTCAGATTCCCTCTAAGTTATGAGCTATTAGTCAGTGATAAGATCTGAGGAAGATGAGGTGAGCACATGGCCCAGAGAAGGCTCTGGGAAGGAAGTGAGGATGACATTTTGATGAATGTCTGAGTTTTAAAAGATGAAGAAAAAGAAAAAAAGAAAGGCATTTTCTCCAAATATAGTGGAGACAGCTGTCACAAAAGCAAGTACCAAACATATACAATTGGGGTGGAAAAAACTGCAATAATATGCTTGGAGAATTTCAAGTATATTTATTTGACTAAAGAGAAAAGCGAGAGAATTAGAGAGTCTGGGGGTAAATAAAACTCATGAAGGATTAATGTGTGATGGTAAGAGTTCATAGTTTATCCAGCATACAAGGGAAACAGAACTTTTGAACGAAGAATTCTATGGTTGGAGTCCTTACCTCTTAAGTTCTATGGTGAATTCTGGATTGATTCTTGTGTCACATTCTATCCTATGCATCCAACTCTTTCTATCCACCCATGCACACTTCAGCTATCACTACCTTTCTCAGCATCTCCCAGGGGCTATCCATATCCACAGAGGTTACCAATAGACAATACTATCATTTACTTATTGAACATTATTATTTACTTACTGAGCATATGTCAGGCAGACTCTATGCTAAATATTTTTAATCATTTTGTTATTTTATCCTTCTAACAATCTCATAAGATACATACTGGTAGTACCATTTTATAAAAGAGAAATCTAAAGTTTGAAGAAATTAGTCATTTGGAAATCACTGTGGAGCAAGCAAGTGGCAGACACAGCCAGGACAAAGGCAATATTTTGTTTTCAGGCTCTATATGAAATGGAAATGTGGGACTCGTTGACCAAAAAACATGGAAAATTTGTTATTAAAGGTAGTAAAATACAAAGCTTTTTTTATGATTTTATGATCTCTCTTGACTTATCATGGTCTTTTATTATTATTGATATTGTTGTTTGCTCTTTAGCATTTTAAGTAAAGAAAAATCAAAATTATAAATTATTAGTATGGATTTTACCATTCTTCTTTATGTTATGCAATGACACAACTAAATGCAAATACAAGGAGGTTTCTCTCCTATGAGGAATTACTGAAAATATACAATTCATATTTTGCAGCTCATACATATATGTGTATTTCATTCTTACCTAACAATGTAAAATAGTACATTACAGTTCCACCAGAATCCTGTGCTCATGAGATATCATGAACATTGTATGCAAATAGAGCATCAAGAAAGAGCAGTGAACACACATTTGTGACTATCTTCTTTGCTCACACATGCCCCATGGTCCCATTGAACTTCATTTATGAAACACAAGTACAAAGATAATATTACTAAGGTTTTTGAGATGGCAACAACAGAGCATAAATTGATCATAGGCAGAACCAGTTAAATGCCCATGAAACTGTACTTGGCCAGGACTAACACTTGAGTCAATTTAAACCCAAATCTCACTCTGCTCCACTATGACATATTGACTCTAGCTGAATTTAAGAAATTATCATTTTGGACCTTTTAGAAAAGTCTATCCATTCTAAATATGGTCAGTATTTTTAAAATATACCCACAAATTATTTAACACACATTTTCTTTAGGAGTTAAAGCTTACTTCCCCTCCTAAGTGCAAGTTATACTTAATGACTTACTTCTAACAAATATAATGGGGCAAAATGACAGAGTGTGGTTTCCCAGGGGAGATCATAAAAGACATTGTACCTCCAGTCTTCTTTTTTTCTTGGATAACTTGCTCTGGGGAAGGCCGGTTGTCATAACGTGAGAACATACAACCGCCCGACGAAGAGCCCCTCACACAGAGCAACTGAAGCCTCTTGTTAATGGCCATTGAGAAACTAAGGCTTCTTGCTACTAGTCATGTGAGTATGCCATCTTGGAGACAGATCCTCCAGCCCTAGTCAAGGCCTTTGGGTGACAAAAACCTTGACTAACATTTTACCTGCAACCTCATGAGAGACTCTGAGCTGAAGCCACCCAGATAAGCTTCTCTTGAATTCCCTACCCATGGAAACTTAGAGATAATAAATGTTTGTTTCTTTAAGCCCCTGAGTTTTGGGATAATTGGCTAAGCAGCAATAGGTAACTAATATTCCACACTTTTAAAGTAGGACTATACTCTTAAAACAATCCAAAAAAATCAAAGCTCATGGCCAGGAGTTTCCCTGACCATGTTATAAGTCTCAGAAGGCCTAAAAATGAAGAAGAGACAAGTCTCTACTTATAGGGTATCTGTTAGGGAGATAGGGAGATATTTAACTTTTATAGGTGTCATTTTTTTTAGGCACCATTTAATATAACCAAGGCTTATTTCCTGGTCTTAATCACTGGTGGATGATAACTGGGTATCCACCATCACCCCCATACACTCACCAAAATGAGAACTGCTAATCTTATTCATTGGTATGGTAGTACATGATATAGGTACCACAGGCCTTAATCCTTCTGCCTACCTCAAACTTCATCTGTCTTTTGGAAGACCAATTCTGAGACCAATTCTACACAACAGACCCCAGCAGTGTTATGCCTCAATAGCCCACATCAAAAACCAGCTCCATTAGACACCCTCTTCCACCCTTTCTTTCATCCCTGCTTCACCCTACCAGCCTCCTCACACTAGCTTCCTGGGGTTCTTGCTTATGGGCCTGGATGAGTGCAGTGAACCGAACCAAAACCAAGACTGTTGGTCAGAGTCTGGCCTTTGGGAGAGTCATGTTTTACAGATGGGTGGGGCTATTACTTCTAAAAAAGAAAGAAAGAAAGAAAGAAAGAAAGAAAGAAAGAAAGAAAGAAAGAAAGAAAGAAAGAAAGAAAGAAAGAAAGAAAGAAAGAAAGAAAGAAAGAAAGAAAGAAAGAAAGAAAGAAAGAAAGAAAGAAAGAAAGAAAGAAAGAAAGAAAGAAAGAAAGAAAGAAAAACAAAAAAAGTAAGAAACCTAGATTTTTCTCTATTTCTCTTCTCGTACATGGCAACCTGATCTATCACATGTCAAATGGCCTAGGCTAGTTCAGGCCTTATGGCAAATATGTTCTTCTCCTTTTTGTTCACAATACTATATTACATTATTTTTCACTTGTCACTTATGAGTATGCTTCAGGTTGGCCTTTCCTTATAGCACTAAAGATGCTAAGACTCCACCTTGAGTTGGGAGGTTAATTAATAGGGAGAGAAGCAGAGACCTAGGATGGGACCAGCAACACAGAGTTGCCTAACATGGGGCACCAGGAAGAAATCATAACTGCACAAAGTCTAACATTAAAAAGGACAGAACCACATGGGAGCCTGGTTGCATTGTACCTAGGCAATCTGGGCTGCTGGTCTCACAGTCTGTGTAGACTGGTGCTCTAGGCAAGGAGAGATGGATGGTATCATGGCTGGGGATGGAATTTGATTATAGAAAAAATTTATTTAGGGAGGAGCTGGAATTGACAATGTAGGTAGTGGGGGCTGGCTTTAGCAGCCATTGGAAACAGCTGTTTTTCAGTAGCTAGTGTATCTGCTGGGTTCAGCAGCATTGACAGTGATCACTAGGTTTAACCAGAATAGGCACTCATTTAGGGGAGAGACAATTAGGAAAGCATGTATCTGATATTGGTGAGGATGGTTATTTTATTCAGAAGGTGAGAGGAGGGTTTTTTGTCCTCCCCAAGAGTAATGAAGAAGTTTCACTTCTCTGGAACTTTTGCTTGTATCTAGAGAAGACAGCTTTATTGCCAGAACTGCTCATCTCAGGAAGAACCATAGGCTTTGAGGCTTGGGTAGTCCTGGGCAAGTCTCAGTGGTGTGAAATCTTTGATGGCTAGGGATTGGCAGGTGTCCTCTCCCTCATTCCTTCCTATATTATGGGTTTAAGGACTGTAGGGCTTTTCAGGGTATAAGGAATAACCTTTTACAGCTTGACCATCTCAGTTCAGAGAGGTAGAGCTTTCTACCAACACATTGAAAAAGGACATTCTGACTCTCTCTCCATCAATCAAAGGAGGTAGGACTTACCTGAGTCTTGGCATTTGTGGAAGCCTGAAATTGTGAGGACTATATTTCTTGGTGGATTAGTATTAACACATTGAAGACCACTCACTACTCAGTTGTGGCACAGGCTCTTGCCTCTTTTGCCTCCCCTTTCAGGTGATCAGATGGAGTAGGCCTAATGTACTTGAACTTTGCATAGTAGCTCCCTCTGACAGGTGACTTCCTACAGTAAGGTACATGCCATTTTCCCACTTTCTTTGCCTCTAGCTGACCTTACTGTGTAAATTAGATGTCTTTATTTAACAGGAAAGGAATAGAAGCCTACACTAGGTACATAGGCCTTATCTTCTTCAATTGAACCACTTTTTAGAGATGAATGCTAAAAGAGTAGCATTTGGGGATGTTATATAAATATAAATATATATATATATAATACATTAAATGTATATAAATTTATATACATATATAATTTTTGCTGATCCACTTGAAAGTCAGTTACAGACATGATGCTCTTCTATCCCTAAACTCTATGATAATAGAGTATGTACTTCCTGAAAATGAGGACATTCTCTTACATAAACACAAAACAATGATAACAATGATCAAAATCAGAAAACTAATATTGATGCAAGGTTGGTACAATCTATAAAACTTTGTTATATTTTGCCAAATGTTCCAGTTGTGCTTTTAATAACAAAATAAAATTCTGGATCATGCTCAGTTTTCGGTTGCTGTGTCCCTTTAGGCTGCTTTAAGTTGGAAGTCCCTCAGTCTGGGACTGACACTGGGAACTGTAAAGAATACAAACCCCAGTTATTTGGTAAAAGGTCCCTTAAGTTAGGTTTGTCTGATGTTTTATCTTTGTTAGATTTAGGTTATGTACTTTTGGCAAGTCTACCACAGAGCTGACATTTGTCTCATATCTGGAAGTGGTAATTTCGATCACTCGGTTAAAGTGTTGTCCACCAGGTTTCTCCACTATACAGTTATTGTTTTCTTGCTTGTAATTAGTAAGTATCTCATGGGGAGGTACATTGAGATTATACAAGTATCCTCCTACTCCTCACATCTTCATACATTAGCTTTACCATCCATTGGAGATTATTGCTGAAATCAATTATTATTTTGATGGTTACCAAAGAGTAATGTTTTAATTCCATCATTCTTTCTATGATTATTTATTGGCTTTCTAATGTGAGAAAACCTTTTTCTTCTCACTCATTTTATGTGTTTATTAATTTATTCATCCATTTATGTAAGTGTAGACTAATGGATTTTATTATATTTAGTAGAATATATTTCTTCACTTTGATTATTTATTTTTATGTTCAAATTTTCCCAGATTTGGCCAGTCTAGGCCTTTTCAAACTGGCTTCTGTGTTCATCTGACATATCTACATCATTCTTTGAGTACTTTCTGACTTTTTGTCACAAAAAGATATTTTCAGCTCATTTTGTATTTTTTGCCTGCTCCAGTCCCAAGATCAGCCATTTCTCAAAAGAGTCTTGGTTTCTTTTAATAGCAGATGGAATTTAGATCCATGTTATCTGTTATTTTTAGGTTCTATCAAAAAGATAGAAAACAGATTTTATATATATATATATTCCTTATCCAACAGTGAAAAATATGGCATCTATTTTCAACAATATATGTATTTATTTGCTCAAACATAAAAAGTATCTTCGAAATTGCTAAATTATGACTGTGAATAAAAGAAGACTACTAACTAAAGTTCAATATTTGCTTAAAAGTTGTTAATTTTTTTCTTTTATTCTTAGGGCATGTAGTTTAAATACTATGTTCAGAATTTATTCAGGTTAGGTTTTCTTTCTCATGTTAGTATGGTTTTATTATTTATTTGTTTTTTGTTTGTTTTTGTTTTTGTTTTGCTGGGTTCATTTGTTTTATTTGAATTACATTTCAGAAATTTTTCTCTTCTCTTTGATGACTTTTTAAGTATGTGAAATATTAACATGTTTTTAAAAGTCAGAACTGTACAATAGCTATACACCAAAAAAATGTGCCTTTCTCCCCATTCCTTTTCACTCACTATAAGTAACAGTGGTGGACAGAATTCTATGAATGACCATCAATGACCTTGGCCCTTGTACAATCTCCTCTTTGAATGTGTGTGGAACCAATGGATATGATGAGATATCACTCTTGTGATTATATTATGTTATATTACAAAGTATAGAGAGATTAGCCTAATCACATGAGCCCTTTCAAAAAAAGAGATTTTTTTTCTGGCTATTATCAGAAGTCAGAGCAATTCAAAAGATTTGACACATCGTTGCTGACTTGAAGATGGAGAGGGCCATGTGATGAGAATATAAGCAGATCCTAGAAGCTGAACAGCCTCAGGCTACCAGCCAGCAAGGAAACATGAACCCCAGTTCCACAACTCCAAGAAACTGAATTCTGCCAACAACTGAATACACTTGGATGTGGATTCTTCCTCAGAGTCTCCAGATAAGAACCCAGACTGGCTGACCTCTTGATTTTGGCCTTATGAGACTCTGAGCAGACAAACCAATTGAGCCCACCTTGATTTCTGACATACGGAACTGTTATAGTTAATAGATGGGTTTTGCTTTAAGCCACTAAGTTGTGGTAATAGAAAATAACATAGTACCCAATCTCATTAGTCTGTGGTTTATCCTTACTGCATTATTATTATTATTTACACAAATGAGCAGATACATGCTTATTTTCTTCTTTATCCTTTCTTAAACAAAAGGTGGCATACTATTTATACTCTTATAGTTTGCTTTTCTTCACTTAACAAAATATTTTGAAAATCATTCAACATCAGTTTATAGATTCTTTCTCCATGTTGTTTTACAGTGACATAGGACTCCATTGTGTGATGAAAATGTAGTTTATTCAACAACTCTTCTACGTATGGATATATAGGTTGTTTCCCATACTTTGCAATTATGAATAATGCTGCAGTATATAACCTTTCTAATCCTCAAGGAAATTCCTAGAAGTGATATTGCCAAACCAAAAGATAAACACGTACATAATTCTATTTGAAATTGCCAAATTCTTCTCATGAGGTTTGTACCACATGACATTACCACCAGCAATTTAGTTATGTTGATGCATGCATGGGTTTTGTGTAGTTTATTTTTTTCTTGTGTATTTTTTAGGGTATATTGGGAATATCAGATTTATGTGGTAGCCATTACCTAAGCTATCATCTGTTAAATGTTTCAGAGGGTTTTTCTTTTTTTTTTATAGATATTGACAAATTACTTTCCAGAAAAATTATTCTATATTTTCCCAACAGTATATGAGAGTACCTATCTCACTACACTTTTATAGTAGAAAAGATTCGATTTTAAACTTTTAGAAGATTAAATTTAGGCATACACCAAATAAAAATTTTGGCCAAATAAGAAATAGGAGAATGTTAAAGTCATATTTGTCTGAAATAAAAGGTGAAGATGAATAGTATCATCATCATAAAATACAACGTGGAGATATAAAAATTACTCTGAAATTTTGTTTAAAGTTTTAATATAGTTATTAATTTTATTATTGAAATATTTAAGTTAAATTTTTAAGGTTTGAATTCTAGATCAGGGTTAATATTTTCTCAGAATAATCAACTATAATCTTGCATTTATTATCTGAACATTTGTGATGTTAGATAGAATCTCTTTCTTTTGTGTTTGGTGGAGAAGTAAGATATTTTGTGTGTTTGAATTGTCTCTAACATCTCTTCACATTTAATATTCTTTATTATGTCAATATAAAATGTATCAAGAATGTTGATCTTTTCTTCTTAATAAATTTTGAAATGACAAAGTAAACATTCTGCTTTTATTTCAGCCTCATGATATATTAAAAAATTAATAAATCATATTTTCTTGAGCAATTCATCACTTGCATGGAATTAACAAAAAATTAAATATAGTGCTAAAGGATTATTTTGTATTTTGTTTTATGTTGATTTATTTTTTAAATGTGAGTATACCATAAAAAAATTTACAAAGATTAAAATTATGATTTTTATATACTTATCTAAGAAGATATCTATTATTCCAACTCATTATGAAACATTTATAAGGGTGTTGCCTCAAAAAGCATACAATGTTCCTTTTAGATTTATCTAGCCAACATGTTCTTTTAATATTAGTATTAACTGTAAATATATTTTCTTATTTATTTAGCTAATTGGGCATTCTTAGCAGTAGTTTTTGTGTTCATGAAATTAACAGTTTTCATAATTATTGTGACATTTTACTCTTTCAGTGAATCGTATACATGTTTACTTCAAATAAAGTAAAATTTTAACATATAAAGCACACAAGGAAATCGTCACTAAACGTTATACTTAGAATGCTTACCTGATTTTTCATATAAATACACATTTTTTTGTATTACTAATCATGTTATGCTGGTTACTTCTGATAGGAATCTATGAGATTGCACAGCTTTAACTACACTAAAGTTTAAAGATTGCGGAATTGATGTTGAAGAAAGAAGAAGTTGTGGTTGAGAATACCAGGGAGGGAGCCAAATTTATGCATCCCTAAAATATATTATTTCTGTTTAACTCTATTTCTTTGCATACTGATGAGGATGAACTCTGTTACATGTTTAGTGATACTTTTCCCCCTCTGAATTATGTATTTATGCCTCTTTTAAAATTTGGATTTGTAACATTTTCTACTATATTTAGTTTCTTATATTTGTATAGGTCTTTATGGTGTCATTAATTCTTATAATCACCACATGAGGTGGGTAAAATAGTTGTTATTATCCCTCATTTAATACCTATGGAAACTGGGATTCAGAAGTGTGAGGCACTTTTCATAAAAGTTACACAATATGGAGTATGTGATGTGTGTGATGAAAATAAGAACAATCTGAATCTTCTTATGCCACCACATTATTCTGCGACCTGGACTTAATCTCTTTCCAGCCAAACACAAAGTATTAGCAAATCATCATTCATTCTTTCAGCATTCATTCACAGCTCTTTACTGAGATATTTCATCAATTGAGTTAGCTTACTGTCACGTATGCATTTTCAAAAGATGACTTAGTAGTTATCTAGTAACAAACTAGATATAGTAAGTTCTGAGGAGGGGTGCTAGTAGATTGAGATGCTTCATCAACACAGTTCACATTTTATAAGACTCATCCTTAATGACCTATTTATAGTCTTAGAAAGATACAGTCGTCTTTACTGGAAATGTTTTGTGTGTAAATAAAAAGTTTTCTGCCAGTTGAGTTAATGGAAAGATGTTACCCTTTTTGGTGTTCTAGAACCCAGGCCCACAGAGCAAGCATGGTTCTCAAGGGGCCCAGCTCCTTGTGTCTGGGAGAACAGTAGGTAAGTCAATCAGGAAAAAAGTAAAAAGAAAAAAAGGATTAAAAAAAAATGAGTGATGAGAATAAAAGAAATGGTACAGGAAAAGGAGAGAAGAGCCTAAGATAAAGATGGTGATGAGTATCCACTGTGACTTGGAAACCAAAAAGGTATTTTGTTTGTAGTTGCAGTTGGAGTCATCTAAGCCTAATTTATTCAGCTATATCTGAAAAGAAAATAACAGCATTTATTTTCTTCCAAGGTTCTCAAGAAGTGCGAATGTTTTCGTTGCCCTTCCTGATGTACTAACTCTATCACAATTTTGGTTTTTATGATCCCTCATTCAGACACTTTTAAACGAAGAACTTGTCCTTATCGTGATTTCTGCTGTTTTTCAGAGACAGGAAGATAAACAACATGATTTTACAGAACACATCCCAGCGTTAGAATTATTGATTTCCCTCTCTTATGACATTTCTCTTTAGAGATTTGACTCATTTTTGTCCTCAGGCTCTGCAGTGATTGTGTGCTTCAGTGGACACAAGGGCAGAGTTAAGATGAAGGCAAGAGTTCAGGAGTGCCGACGTGACTATCACACTAATCCAGGCTCGGATTCGAAATACACACGGGGATGTTTGGAGATTAGAGTAAGCACCTGTTCTTCTTTCTCTGGTATGAACTCTATAGACACAGCTAATTGAATCTGGTGAAGAGGGTTATGATGGAAAAAGCAATTCTGCTAATGAACTAGACATTAGCTCTGGATCAAAGGAGTCCTGCATCACTGAAGCCCCAGGAAAAGGATACTTTGGTTTCCTGAGGCAGGTGCCCAGGCTAATTTTTTAAGGATTGGTATCTTACAGTGGATTGTTAACTATTGGAAGCTGAGGTTATTCCTGGATCATTCAAAGAAAAGAATAAAACCTTGGGTGGTAAATCTAAAATTTGAATTTGATGAATAGAGCTACTTAAGCTTTTTACGTTCTTTGGTTTTCCATAAGCCTGTTGTAGGTTAATGTTCATCTGAATACCAGTAACCAGTGACAAGCCATGGAATGTCACATATATAGGGTGAGGATTTCTGGCTGCAGACACAAACACACACACACACACACACACACACACACACACACACACACACAAATACACACATCCATTCACTACAATCTTAGCCCTGGCTATATGTAGTTATTTAATAAAAATAGTGGAACATATTTTTTGTAAAATAGTATAGATTCTTTGAGGGTCAAAGGGTAAATAACTTTGACCGCCATGGCTAGTAATATGCTTATTTAGGACACTCAAGGATTGTAATATCTCTCTCCAGTCAAGTTTCTGAAAATACCTACATAGGAGAAACTCAAATTAAAAAAACTTAAGACCTTATTTGGAGGAAAAATAAAGAGAGAGAATGAGGGACTGGGAGATGAACTTCTCTCATAAATACTGTATCATGGCGGGAGGAATCAGAAGCATCTCTCCATGGCTTGCCAGTTGGGAACCACTGATGAGAATAGTTTTCTTGGAAGTAGCACTTTGCCCTAAATGCAGAAAAACTGCAGCTCTTCTAGACCACTGCAGCTCCCCTGTGATAATGGCAGCCCAAGTAGGGATGCTAGATTTAGTAAACATAAATATAGGATACCCAGATACATTTGAATTTCAGACAAACTAAATAATTTTTGTATAAATATGTATGTCCCATGCAAATATTGAGGTTATGCCTGGATCATTCAAAGGAAATATTTCTTGGGACCTGCTTAGGCTAAAAAATTAACCATTGTTTATCTGAAATTCAAATTTAACTGGGAGTCCTGTATTTTATCTGACAACCCTAGACCTACATCCCTTTCTCAATCGTCTTTCCACTGGGGGTTGGGGGGTGGGGAGCCTCTTTTATTAATTAAGAGAAGCGTGACTCTATGGGTAAATCTAGGTCTTGATGACTGAAGAAATATTGTTTTATCAGCAAGAATTAACTGTGTAGCCTCTTAAAAAATAATACATGTCCTTGAAAAGATTATTGTCATTTAAATTATTTTTAAAATATGCATTTTGACAATTCAAATGATATAGACACATAAAAAGAAAATTTTAATAATCTACTACTCACTGTCCTCCAATCTCATATCCCCACAGTGACTAATATTCAATTTGCTGTGTATTTATGTACATCTTTACTTCATTCATACGTTTATGTGCTTATGTAAAATTCCCTTTTAATGGAATCACATTACTCTGAACTTGTGCTCACTTTAAAGCTAGAAGACTAGTTGAAGAAACTGGAGGACTACAGCTCACACTGTGGCAATGGCGGATTAGCATACTTATTCTATTGTTCTCAGCTTTGACTTCAGACAGGTCCATCCATCCCTAGGACTCCCATTCCTCCTGAGGTCCCATTCCTCAAACTCCATGCTGTCTAATACTGAAGCTGCTTGCTACATGTAGCTGTCGCTCACTTTAAATGTGGCTTTTCCAAATGAAAATGTGCTATAAATACAAAATAAGCACAGATTCTAAAGAATTAGTTACAAAATAACTCAATTTTTATCTTGATTGCCCACTGAAATGATAATACTTTAAATATATTAGATTAAATAAGATGTATTATTAGAACCAATTTCATGAATTTCTTTATGTTTTTTAAATGAGACTACTAGAAAATTATGCATTATATATGTAATTTGCATTATATTCCTATCGATAACACTGTTCTAACCCAAAGTCTTCCAAAATGGCACGAATTTAACTCCAGGGATTCACAAGAAGATTCCTCAAGGATGTGAAGATAAAATGTGACTTTTATTCTTACTTATTTTTATCTTACCTATTTTTTAAACTATAGTTTTGTTAGTCTAGGACTTGCATAATATATCGGTATGGTAGCAAGTGTATATAATTTGCCATATATAAAAATATATTTATTTGGGAATGTATTTAAAACATTTTTACTGATAGGGATGAGCAATTAAAAATTAAAACACATGGAAGCCATGCTTTATAGCGGCAAAGAGAGGGTCTGTCTTCCTGTCTCTTGTTTTTCTCAGCTTTGCCATGTTCCGTGGGTGTGTGTCCATTTTTCCACTCCTTTGTCCTGACTTTATTCATTTTTTGCCTGAATAGTGTCCAAAGCCTTCCCGAGAAAGATTCATGACAAAGCAGATGACCAGTGCTAAGACGGGGTCAGCTCTTTTATCCTCCAGACCTCAGTTTCTTCACCGGAGAAATGGGGATGAAAATCTTCCTCATGGTTGTTGTAACGTTGAAAGGCGATCTTGAACTTGCCTGGACCAGAACACTCAGCTTACTTTCCTCCCCTCTGTAGGGCATCTCTCCACAAGAGAGCTGACAATTCTGGCCCTGACAGGCACAAGCAGCCAGCCCTGCCTTGTGAAAGCAGGTCACCTCCTCCCCTCCCTTTTTTCCCCTCACCTTATTCTCCCTTCCTGGCTTTTTCCCAGAAGGCCCCAGGGCTCCCAAGCCAACTGCCAAACCACAAGATTCTGGCATTGGCTTGCAGGGACCCTCCCTCCCCTCTGCCCCTTTCAACTCCATCCCCTGTGTGGCAGCCCTTCTCTGGGCCCCCTCCCTGGAGGGTAAAGGCCTCATGGTCACAATGTTCTATGCCAGCACTTGCAGGGCGTTTCATCTGAAACCACCATCAACAGTCTGTGTTTAATGCAGAAGAGCCAAGGGCTGTGAATGAAGCTGCATTACAGGACTCTCTGATTCCCATCAGGCTATATCAGTCAAGCCCTTTACCTGGAAGGAAGCTGGGCTTTCTCTTTCCAATTCCTCAAAAAAGCGGACCACATACTAGTTGCAGTCCAAAATTCCACTTTTCACCTACTGTCACTGTCAACCACTCCTGTGCCTTATCAAAGATGAGAACTTCTAGGGAAACAATGATAAAAATGATTTGTTTAACAATTGCCAGAGGTGGAGATGGAAAGACTTCTTTATATTATACTGTTTAATATTTTAATGTTTCATTGAAATGTTATATATACAGAGGAAAGTGTACAATTTCTAAATTCATGGCCAGGAGTGGATGGCAGGGCCAAATTCACACTAGTGCTGTGCTCCAACCTTTTTGTTGTCCCATGAAGTTCTAGTAGCACAGGAACATAACTTAATAACTTTTGTGTGTGTGTGTATGAATTACAGCCAACTGCTGGGACTGGCTCCCACCAGCTCAGAAGAACCTACTGTATGTGTCACTTCCAGTCTCCATATTCAGTGGCCTCACATTGGTACTTGAAATCAGCCTTGGTGATAGTATTTACACCATAGAAATCAGTAAACACTGCAAATTGGGGCTTTTTTTTTTTTCCTCTCCTGGAGAGACAGTTGTTAAATATTTATCAACAAACCCCTGCTTGCTACCCTTCTAAAACTGTGAACAAAATTTAAGTAACTTTCCGATCAACTCCAGTTTAATCAATTTCTGTCCCTTTACACATTAAAAAAAATAATTAAAAACAAAAAACAAAAAACAAAACACAGTTCCCATTATCCTGCCCTCAGAATATATAGCCTTTGCTATCTCCCCTCTGGAAATCTTCAGACATTTGACAACTGCTACACTCAAGCCTTTTCTCCTCTTCTCTGCTTTCTGTTAAATGCTTGCTGTTCTCTCTTTGAATGTGTTTAAGTGTGTCCCCAGAGAGATATCTGGGTGGTTGATGTGCAAACCCCAGCAAGTCCTGGAAAGATAGCTCTGAGGCCTCTGACAGTTTCCATAACCTCCTGGATGGAGACACTGCCTGATGTTCGTCAGTCACCTGGCTTCCCCTACCTCAAATTCTTCTTAATTCATTGCATTTCCCATCTGACCTCTGACTGATGTAGGGACAGACTGGACACCTGTGACCTGAGGGCAGCAAGGTAAGAACAATCAGTGAGACAGCTCCTTCATTTCCTTGGCTCCTAGTCCCTGCTCTGTTAATGGGCGGTATGGGTCAAATGATTCCTGAGTCCCTTCTAATTAGGCAGGTTGGCCTCTGTGTACCCTGTATTCTTTCTGCAGCATGACTGAACAAGGAGGTCCATTTTCTACCCGACTAAGTGGGGGTGGGACAAAACGCAAAAGCAATCTTTTAAAGACCCTCCACCTGACCTCTGTCTGAACAAATAATTAATCTCCAGAAAAGGCAGCTTGCTGATGGGTCCAGGCTGTGTCTCGTAGATTGGGGCTGGGAACAGAGCCTGCGGATTTATGAGGTGACGTCAGTTTGAGGAGCAGCAGGCAGGGTCTGAGTTGTGTTTTACACACTCCTCAATTGTTTTAACGGGTCTGCTCTTGAAGGACTCCAAATCTCCCCACGCTAAGCTTTATTAAAATGACAAAGTTGGAAAGGAGTGCTTTTCCAGACAAATCAGCTTATTTCGACTCTGCTCTCTTCCCTTACCCCTGTCTACTGAAAAGCACTCCCAGAGGGAAGGAAGTGAAGAACTGCAAAGTACTTGCAGGTACATGCTTAATGCCTTAAACTCTTGCATTGTGTTAACAGCTATTCATGAGCTGTGCTTTAAAGAAATAGATGGATTCTCAATCTGACCAATTTAAATAATCCCTTAGAGAAAACTAAGAGGAAGATTTATGTCCTTACTAACTAAAAGACGCACCATAGTTTAGCCTGGAGTCTGGGTCCTTGATACTCAGAGTATCACAGTGTTATTCCTTGAGAAAATCCAGATAAAACTAGATTTAAAAATTAATGGGGGAAAGGGCATGGTGGGACTAGGGGGATAAAAAGAGAGAGAAGCCAGAGTGAAAAGAGGAAGGCAAAGCTTTTTCCCAGATATAAGACTAGAGTGGGAATGAAGGAGTAAAAGTAGAAAATATATTTCTACTTTATATTTTTTATATATATAATGTGTTTATGTGTACATAAATATATAATACACAAATACAAACACATGCACAGTCTCTGTATATTGACTAGATGTATACTTGTCTGTTTTTAAAACTAAAGAAATATAAAAACAGATTTACTTATATTTAGAATTCTCAAAATATATTAATTATTGAGATACAAAAACTCAGGGGCCTAAAATACTCCATTTATGGGAACAAAATAAAAATTATTGTTGCAATTTAGCAAGATTTTTTAGAGATGGTCATGGTAAAGAAATAATTTCAGAGAAAATGAGAGAGTTCAGTTGAGAAGTGAGAGAATGTACCTATCAAGGTGTGAAGGTGTGTGTGTGTGTGTGTGTGTGTGTGTGTGTGTGTGTGTGTGTGTGTGAGAGAGAGAGAGAGAGAGAGAGAGAGAGAGAGAGAGAGAGAGAGAGAGAGTGTGTGTGTGTTTGTGTGTTTTGGGCCCAATCAGGGAATGGAGGAAGGTAAGAAAATAATAAAAAACATTATGCCTCTCTCCCAAAAAACACTTCTATATTTATATTAGGACTATAAAAGGTTGGTCAATCTAGTCAAAATTTAATGGAAAAAATAAGTGGCTAAATCTGATCACTCAGTTCAGGCTAAATTGAATTTGAATGTAATCATTTCTGATTCTAAGTCTTCTCTTCTACTATTTGACATTCTTATGGCAGTTACTATGCATTCAAAATCGAATATGACAGATGGAAAGGTCTCCAGGGCTAGAACCCAAAAAGGCTGTGAGGATAATTTGGATGGAACTTTTCTCATTTCAGAGATTGTGAGGTGGATTTCTCTGATGGTCTGACCAGCTGCTGTGGCACCCCTTTCTGTCCTTGCTACTCCATAGGCACTCTCAAGAGCTTCCTTCAAGGTCAAAGAGGACAACCTTTCAAGATAGAGAACCAGCATCTGTGAACCTCTTAAGAACAGAGGCCATGACTACTTCATTCAGTATCTGCTACTCTGGCACAGTGTCAGCCCAGGTAAGACTTCAAAAAGTCAATTACCAAATTAAATATATCTCTGCCATGTAAAATACATAGCAAGATAAGGTCTGCCTTCTATAAGTTCATAATCTTCTAGAAGTACATTGAGTCAGGGTAGATATAGGTCTTCTAGAATTGGCTAAATTGGAGGGTTCAGGGTCAGCTAGACTTAAAAAGGAAGATAAATTAAATAGAAAGAATCTTGGTAGATAAAATCATATTTTTGTCTCTTCAGTCCAAAGCCATGTTAACACAGACTTAAGGCCATCCTTTTGAAGCAAATTTTATAGGATATCTGGTTATGTTCATGGCCTAGGCTCTGTATTTGTCCTTCAAACCTTCCCCTCCTCCCTAAGCATGAGGTTGTAAGGGAAAATACAACTGTTATCTTCAAGGAACTTAGAGTCTAATGAGAAGACAGATACGATATTACTTCCATAAGGACTAATTCAATAAGATAATTGAGTTGTATGTAGAAAAGGAATATGATAGAAGAAATAAGTAATTCTGCCTGAAAGCATTAAGAAAAGCTTACAGAAGAGATTGTGTTTAAACCAGACTTGATAGAACTTCCTTTGTAGATTAGGTGGATAAGGACTCTCCTGGTGGAGAAACTGTTTGCAAAGACACAGAGGGGTGGGAGAGCCTCATACACTGGGGTATTTGCCAGTGTTAAACCTGGAATTATGAGGTAAATGACACTATGGAGGCAAAGGTGCTTGATCACAAATGGTTCTGTGAGTCATGCAACGAGTATGTGTTTAACCTGCAGGGTAGGGAATAAGGAGTCATTGGGAATGCTTCATCATGGAGGGTGACAGGATGGGACTTGCATGTCATTATGACAACTCACTTATTGAACATTCTCTATTCAGTGGCTGCAAACATTAAGTATTTTGGGGGAGTTTTCTTCAGTCACTGCCATGTGTTTCTGACCTTCTAATGACATCTTGGACACAATTTTCTGGTAATCGGTTTTTGGACATTTTCAATTATTAGAAATGATCCAATTTAAAGCTATAATCTCATATTCCATCTAAGGTTTTCCTCTTTCCTTTTTGTGGTTAGAGGAGAAGAGGGGATGTACTTTCTTTCATTTCTTTTCTACCTTCAGTCTTAGAAGTTGAGGAATGGTCTGCTGCAGGCCAACCTGTCCCTCTCCCTCTTCAAGGCTCTAGCCCATACAAGATGCTGGAAATGGAAGACGAAAGAGATAAGAGTATCTTGCTTAAGTAGCTTCTGCTGTAGTGTTTTTTCAGATGGCTGTTTCCAGCTTTTTTTGCTAATGTGGCTAATAGCAGATGCCTTCTTTTGGCAGGCACATAAATGCTCCTCTTGACCCTTTTAGAGGAGGTGGATTAATATCAGTTGCCTGATTTAAAGAAACTGGTTTCCAGCTTATTTTTTTCAACAGCACTTTCTCCTGCCCCCACAGTGTCACCACCTATTGTTGCTGGGTGATAGGGTACATTTGGAGGGGGTGCAGGAAATACAACAAGCTCAATTCTGTGGTGAGCATTTGACCCAAAGAAATCTCAGGTTTCAGTGAAACATAAAAAAATTTTTTTTTTTTAAAAAAAGGAGAGCAGACTCTCTCCTTTTCAATCCAGTTCTCTTTTTCCCTGCTGGGGATTGTAGTAAGGTTTAGGGAGGGATGCATGCAGGAAAGTTCTTCAAGTTAATCCAGTGTGCTAGCCAAGCAATCCTCTCATGAGAGACTGGGATTCCAAACTTTATTTCTTGAAGCATCCAGAGTCTCTTAAGAGTGATTCTCTTGGTGGTTCCCTCACTTGGCTCAGATAAGACGAATATACTGCACTCCCTACTCAGCCTACAAGTCATCAAAATGGTGATTCATCTCTCTACTCCTTCCCTGTCTTCTACCTGTATGGATCTGTGGTCAGGCAGGGGAATAGGAGTGATGTTGTGGTATTGATGGTGGTTAGGTGAGTTGTGAGACCACAGGAGGTTTCTGTTTCATAGTATCTACCTTGGAGCTAACATAGAAAATAGATGGAAGCATATGGTGAGGCTACAGCCATAGTCCCATTAACAGATGATGAGAACAAGAACTAGGAGAGAGAAGAGAGAAATTTAAAAAGTAGACCAGAGTGATTATAATAATAGAGGAATCTAGGAAGGTGAGGAAAAGAGGTACATCCAAGATTTTTGTGTTTTTATCTCAGCAACAGATTCATGTTAGTGTTATTTACTGAGCTGAGAAGTCTGAGGCTGGGAATGATAGGGGCAGGGTAGAGGGAATGTTGAGGGAAGTAAGAGAAGTGAGTTTAGTTTTGGGTATGTTATAGTGGAGCTACATGAGGTAAAGTCCAGGCAGAAAGAGTTGTCTATCAAAAATACATAAGTATGAGAATACAGGAAATATAAGAAGGAAAAGTAGTTGAGTGCGATCGAGCACATTCCACATCTTTGATGAATATGTTATAAGAACAGACAATTGATTCTATAGAACTCTATTTCATGGGAAGGGAAGAACTTCTTGACCCTGGGGTGCTACCAGAGGGTGTCTGGCAAAAGGGGCTTAACAGATATTAAAACCAGAGCTATAGGCAACTGCCAGATCATAAATTATTAGAAGAAGGGTAACATAGATTGAAGAGCAACAAAATGGAGTATGCATAAACCAAATCAGCCAATTTGTCAGGAGAGGGACTCTACTGGAGCTGGAAGCTGCTTCTATCTAATAAAATATAAAGAAGAGCTACATGTTTATTTATTTAAAAATTTTATAATCTGCCAGTGATACTACTAAAAAGATAAGGCTTTTCTAGGGAATTTAGGAACGCCTGAGTTGCACTGTAGGGAAATGTAACTAAATATATAATTTTTCAGAATTATATTCTTCAAAACTGAACACTAATGTCTGATTCTTTGGTTTGCACTCTGGAGAGAGACCATATTTAATAAAATAAAGCTATTAGTGAATGATTTGATATCTTAGGAGCTGAGTGTGCCTGGATCTACTTTTTGTCAAATCTATCCTTTCTTGGGAAGAATTCTCTTGGATTTAAAGATGTGTAGAGAAGGAATATCATTATGGGGGCGGGCGGGGGACTGTAAATTTTTCCTGAATTTGTCCAGGTATTTTATTTCATCTTTCATGTTTACAGAACATTGCCACCCACCTAGCCCTCTAGAACGAATGTTTATGTTTTCTCTTTGAAAGAGGCCAACAGTATCTAGTCTTGCTGTCAAGATGGTGGCCAAACTGTCATTGGATAGTCCTATAGCACAGTACCTGGCACCACTGTGGGTAAAGCAAGCTGCAGGAGCCTGGTCTTCAAATGATGCTTCTGCAGCTTGCTTCACCCACAGGGGTGGAGAGCGTCTCCCTCCCACTCAGCCTCTGAGAAACACATTGTCTGAGTCCTGAGCACTTCAGTGAGGGGCTCAGATAATGTGTTTATTCTTTCCCAGACACCCTCCTCTCATCCTCAGCTCCAAATCCATTTATCTCCCCTGTAAAGTGCTTATTGACAGAGAACTTGAGTGCTGAGAATGATGCCAACTGAAGATTGAGCCTCTCCAAACAGAGCAGTCATGCTTCTTGATCTCCC
This sequence comes from Macroglossus sobrinus, assembly GCA_004027375.1. Classification (NCBI taxonomy): domain Eukaryota; kingdom Metazoa; phylum Chordata; class Mammalia; order Chiroptera; family Pteropodidae; genus Macroglossus; species Macroglossus sobrinus. The sequence goes on along the minus strand of PVKZ01002909.1, from coordinate 71,002 downwards.
CAGGCTGAATCCAAAGCAGCGTGTTTCTGTCTCAACCACAAGGATTAGCTCAGGGACTCCCCCTCCTCCCACCACCAACTGCTTTCTTGGGTGGTTGGTTTTTTCAGAGAGAAATGCCTGTAGTGGGGGCATGAAATAGCACTGCTCAGCCTCAAAAAGTTTGCAATTCCATTCAGCCAAAAAGTAATTTTATAGAGCCTCCCAGGGAGCCTCTTCCCCACCTACATTTGCAAACACTCACTTACTATGCACTCAGTGTTTTTACATCTAATTCTGACTCTTGTTTTGTTAGGTTTAGCAGAGAATGAGTTTCCAGGTACGCAACAAAGAAAGTACAAAAATAGAACTGAAGGGAGAGGCAGAGCTTAGCACATGCTTTTGAGCCCAATGATGTCTGATTTCATGTAGGCTGATTTCTCTTAGATCATTTCTACCCCAGCCAAGCACTACTTAAATTATCTGGTCTGGTTAAAGTCTGTCGTCAGGCTGGAATGGCAGAACCAAATGACTTCCAGCTTCATGTTCCCCTGAATTCTATCACCAAGGAGAGTCTTCATGCATTTGAAAAAAATATATTAAATAGTAGCTAATATTAAATGAGGCACTGTGTAAGAGTCACATAGTTACATGTACAATGCCCACTCTGAGCAGCTCACAGTATAGACAAGAAGCCAAGAGGTTCAAAGTGCCCTTTTTTTCATAGGAGAGACAGAGACAGAGACCTGGGTTCAAATCTGGGTGCTGTCACTTAGGTTTTCTGAAGACAGTCACTTAACTTCTCTGTACCTCAGTTTCCTCATCTGTAAAATGTGGCTAGTAATTGTATGTCTCTCAAGGGTTTTTGTGAAGATTAAAGAAGGTAATATATGTAGAACACTTAGGACAGCACCTGTCATCTGAACTGCTTTTAGCTATTGTTATAAGAGCTATAATAGTTACAATATATAGCCAAATACTATGAGGCCTCATTTATTGGGGAGGGGATTATAAGGATTATAAGGAATGAGATAATTCCAGATAGGAAGTAGGCTAAAGAATAGGCAACGAAAGCCTATTCTACATAGTGAAGAGACATTGTAGCAGTAAAATCAACAAAGTTTTTATATACTTTAAGTGGAGTGAACAATTGACAAGGAGTCAAAGACTGTTCCAAAGAGTGAGTCTTGCTAGGTTGAGGAATAATAGGATCATTAAGATTAATTGGGAAGTCAGAAAACACAAACTTGTTTGCGGAAGAATGTGACAAATGGTTTGTGGTCATGTTGAGCTTGAGGTACTAGTGAAATATCATGGAGGGGATACCTAACCAGCAGTTGGAAATTACAGTCAAGGGAAAAGATGAGCTCTGGAGATATAAATTTGAAATCATTAGCAAAAAAAAGCATAATTGAGAGCTTGGATTAAGATGTCCAGAGAAAAGGTGAACATAGAATCTCGGACTAAGTATATATTTAGGGTGCTAGAGTAGAAAAAAATAACAGCTATCAAAAGGAAAGGGAGAAGAATCCCTTTCTAGAAAGATAATGTATTGACTAGCCAGTCAACTGTCATAGTTCCTACAGAAGTATTTCAAGCTCGTCAACAACTGTAAATGTCATGGTGAATTGATTCATCAAACCATCATTCACTGTTTTTTTTTTTCTTGGTTAAATAAATTTCATCGGTTCACTTAGTATCTGACCAACCCAGGACAAAATGATTAAACAGTGACTAAGGTAGGAAATCTTAGGACCAGATGCTGAAGTGGGACTAGAAAGTCCAGCCATGCCCAAGTTCAAGTTAACCAGTCTGGTCTCTCCCTCCCTCCACTGGGGGGAACCAGACTAGGTTTAGAGGCCTTAAACATTCAGTGTCCACGACCTCATCTAAAAGCCTGTTCTTCTCACCCATTCTGCCATGTTCACTTACATTGACTCTGATTCTCTGAAAGAAGTATCCTCAAAATTCCTGAAGTATTGCCTGAGTCCCTACCTTGTTTTCCACCTTTCCCTGTTCTTTATTTGGCAAACCCAGCCAATTCATTGTTCCCTGCTCAATGTTGCCCTGTTAACATTGTTTTGTATTGTTAACACTCTGATGTTACTCAAGCCCACCTCCTATTATACCCTTGATCAAAAAGCCCCAAGAGTTCCTTTTTGCCCAGACAATGCATGTAAATTCCTTACTTAGCATTCAAAATCCTCCCCAGCATTGCTCACTCTCAACTAACTGTGATTTATATTGCTGCCAAACAGGACCCTTGATGGTTCTTGAAATCAATCCACACATCTGCACTTTGATACCAGTGCTGAATCCCAACCCGAAATCTGATCTACACTTCATGAAGCAGCTGGGCTTTACACCCACATCTTGAAATCTATTTCTATTCCCTGAGCTAGATATAAACTCTTCTAGGATTCAGTAGAGTTCAGTGGCCAAAAGCTTGAATTCTAAAAACCAACTGTATGGTTCAAATCCCAGCTACCCCATTAACTGACTGACCATGAGCAAGTCACTTTTCACTCTACATCTGTTTCCTGATCTGGGAAATGGGGAATATTAATCATATATTAAATGAGATGATACACATTTAATCTGGTGCATGAAACCCTGTCAGCATGCAGCAAATCTAAGTTATTATAGCAGATGCTGTTGATAGCCCACCCACATCCCCTTGGTACTCATCTCTACACTCTCAAGGCTGTTTACGGGAAACATCTGTGCGTCTCTGCATAGTCATGAGAGCATGCTCAGCTCTTATATAGAATAGACCTGAAGAGCCTGAGACTTAATACCAAAAGATGCAGCCCTCAACCAATAATGTATGGAGAGTTGGTGGATGAATACACTTTGCTTGGAGTAACTCTAAAGCATATTCTATATACGAACAGTATCAATCTATATTGTCTGTCAGACTTCCCAAGCAGGCTGTAATATCAGTTGCCATTAATGATAACTGGCTTGACATGTGCCTTTCATTGGCTCTCTTTACTTCCCTTCCCTCCCTAATTTACTCTCCATTCTCCTATATGTGTTTCCTGGGATCATCTCTCAAATAAACTATGAGTATTTGAATTATTTTTTCAGAGTCCAGAGTGTTAACCACTACACAATGGAACCAAATTCTTTTTGCAGAATCAAGTTCAGGAGGAAACCTAAAACCATGATACCTCTTGTCATTAAAAATAACTTCTGAAAACACCAACTGTACTTTGTTTACATTATGGTTCTGAAAATTAAAGTCTACCCTCATTAGACTTAAAATCCTAAAGAGAATCAGACTAGGGTACAAATTCCTCTAAGACTCCATGTGCCTCTTACATAGAAGTTATTCAGTCTGTATTTGGAGAACAAATGATCAAAAGAGATCAAAAGGTTACATAATGGATATAAAAATAGAGCAAGAACAGTTGATTGGTCACTAGGAGTATCTGACAAACTTTTGTGGTCTGACACACCCTTCCTTATGAGGATGGATCAACCTGAATACACCTGCAGCCACTCAAGATCTCCTCCCTGTGACATCACGACTCCCCACCCTCCTTCAGCTAGATCCCATGAGGCATTCGTCATTACCTCATCACATTCTCTCTTGTCAATGTATTTGTGTAACTTCTTATATTTTCCAAATATGGAAAATATTTTACAGGGATTACATTTTAAATAGGCTGCTTCCTGAAGACCTATAGGTTCTCACTTTAATCTTATTAGCACATTCCTCAGATTGCACTGTGGGGTGGGTGACTTTTGAGAGTCTTTTCTGTAGATGGTTAATCCAATTGTGGGGTGTGGTTTCTTGTAACAGCCAGTCAGGGAACTCTTCCTCCTTAAACCCCTGTCCTGACCCTTTCCTGAACTTTGCCTCCTGGATCTTGGTGTCTGCCTTACTAGGAAGACAAGTCTAGAATCAGTGAGCTATAGCTTTAGGATTACCAGCAGGAAATGGTGAAACGCCCTTAGGTGACTGCATAAGATTTGTAATTACAAACTGGAGAATGACTTTGACTTCCAGTGACACCAGCACCACCTTCGAAACTGTCCTTCCACAGTCATGTTTCTCAAAGGGTGATCTGTGGACCATTCAAATGAGAGGGCTTCTGGTGCTACTTAAAATGAAGATCCTAATCATGCTCAGGCACACTGAATCATAATCTCCTGTGAAGGGGCACTACATTTAGCATTTTAAATAAAATTCTTGAATGACAGGTGACCAACACATCCCAGTTTTTCTGGAACTGTTCTGATTTTAGTAGTAGAAGTCCCATGTTTAGAAATTCCTTTGGTCTCAGTACAGTTGGCACCTTTTGGGTGCATCTTACATACACTGACTTTTAGAGCTTATTTTAGACTCCAAGGCATGCCACCCTAACATAGAGGCCACTTTTACTTGTAGAAGTCTCTGGGTCCTTGAAGAGACTTTAATTCAATGATACATTGAGGTAGAAGAGCTAGCTCCTGCAGACATGGATCTTGGTGAGAGAGCCTCCAGTGAAGGCTTGAGTACTGGAGACCCAATGTGTTTGGTGACTTTACTTTTTCTTTCTTTTGAATCTGAGGTGCAAAATATTGAACTTGGTCTTGAATTCTGAGTTCACCGTTTGCTTCTTTGTCTGCAAGTCCCTATTCTGGATGTCTGTGGTTAGTTATTCTTGTTTTTCCTCCATTCTCCGTGCCCAGGAAGCAAACATTACAATGTGATTGTCATGTACCTGTGGATTTGTTTTCATCCTTGTAAAATATATAGCATTTTTTTTGCTGTATTTTAATTTATATAAATTGTATTCTGCTTCAGTCTTTATTCTAACTCTTACTTTTTTCTGTTAAGTATTGTATTTAATGCTGAATTGTCCTTTAATTGGTCACTTCTTATGGTAGGCAGTTCCGAAGGTGGCTCCAGCCTCTTAGTATTCATGCTCTTGTGCAACTACCTCCTCTTGAGCATGGGCTGGGCCTAGTGACTTGTTCCTAGTAAATACAATGCTAAAAAACTGACAAATGTCACCTTTGAGATTCAGTTACAAAAAGCCTCTGTCTTCCTCTCTTGCTCTCTCACTTTGCTTGCTCTGATGGAATTCAACTGAAATGTTTAGAGCTGCCCTATATAGAGTCCAAATGGCAAGGGCTGAAAAGAAGCCTCCAGCCAGCATTCAGCAAAGAATTGAGGCCCTCAGTTTAGAAGCATATGGAACTAAATCCTGTCAAAAGCCTTATGAATGAGTTTGGAAATAAATTTTACCCCAGTCTGATCATGCCATGAGATGACCCACTGTAGCTCTGGACAATACTTGATTGCCCCTTGTCAGAGACCTGAGCCAAAGAACTCATCTAGGTCATGCCGGCTCCTGACTCACAGAAATGGCAAGATGATGTTAGCTGTTTTAAGATGATTAATTTGGGATAATTTGTTACACAGAAATAAATAACTGATACATTTCTAATCATTGCACTGTATCCATAGCATGCTTCCCTGTAGATGGACATCTGACTGCATCTAACTCTATTATGGCAAACATCGCTGCCATGAGTGCCTTAAGCAAGACTCCCTTCTGGGCCTATGTGAGCAGTTCCCTGGGATGTAGGTGCACAGTGAAACTGCCAGGAAAACCCAGAGGCTACAGAAATACGTAGAACAATATTCTCGATTTCTTTAATTCCTAAATTGCTCTTGTTACTTAAAAAAAAAAACATTTCATAAGCATTTTGTTCTAAAAGTGGGTAGCCTTTAAGGGAAAAACAAGACACCCTGATGAATGGATATTTTAGATGTGGGATAGTGTGTCAAAATCAAGGGCAGTCTGTGGAACAACTTGGAGGGCCGGTGTCTTGTCTTGAAAAGACACTTAGGTATGTCGCTTCTTTTGTGACCCAGGCTGACTGAGCCATGCTTGGCTTCAGACACAAGGGCTAGGAGGAGCAGGAGGAGGGAGGGCTTGATCAAAGCTCAGCGGACTCATCTATAACCATTAAAATGATGTTTCTCTGTTTGGATTTTAGTAAATGGCTTCAAGTTCCTGGAAATGTGTGCAGAGTCCCCGTGGCCATTAGATATATCATTTTTTCTTTATGGTGAAATATATTTGGAAGTCATTGGACTGTGGCTGTCCTACATCAAAAGGCATTTCATAACAAAACGCTATCATGCCCCATTTATAGAAATAGCATGCTGTGTTCTGGCTGCTGTGGGCAAATAAAATATGTTCTTGTAACATAAACTGCTTCACCTTCTCTAAAACTAAAGGGCCATAAAAGAGTTTTTTAAATAGGCTTTTGAAATACAAAGACACATATAAAAACATATTAAACATATATGTATGTATGCCTATATACATATATATATATATATATACATATATATATATGAATAGATTGATAGGCACAAGAGAGGTGATCACTTTAAAATCTAATAGATAATGTTAGAGGAAAGAATATCAGAACCCAGAAGGACATTAAAAATCTTTCAGTCTATGCATTACATTTCACAAAAGAAAAAACTGAGGCCCAGAAGAGGTGACATACTCAAGGCTTATGGCATGCCAGAGGCAGCGTGGGTTTAAAGCAGAACCTGGCTTTAACTCTTAGTCCTTGTCATTCCATACACTCACAAATGACATAAATTTAAATTGTTTCCAAAATGAAAATGAACTATTTTCTTATCTCTCAAGCTCACTAATGAAGGAATTTTAAACAAATAAATAATGCTCAGGCTGATAGAGCATGTGATGCTTTAAACATGTGCCCATAAATTTTTGACATGTCTTGCTTCAAGAGTTGGAGCTTAATCAGCCTTTTACTAAGCGTAAACTGGACTTAGCAACTCACTCCTGAAGATTAGAACATAGCAGAAATGACAGTGTGTGGCTCCTGAGACTGGGCCATAAAAAGCGTTGCAGCATCCTTCTTGATCTCTCTTGATTGCTTCCACTGGAAGATATCGACTGCCATGTCTGGCCCAGTACCTCTACATGGTGAGGAACTGAGGAGTTCAGCCCACAGCCTTGTGGCTGTGCCATCTTGGAAGCAGATCCCTCGGCCCAAGTCAAGACTTCAGGTAACTGAAGCCCTAGCTGACATCTTAACTGCCACTTCATAAAAGACCCCAAGCCAGAACCACCCAGCCAAGCCACTCATAAATTCCTGACACACAGAAATTCCAATAGAAATTTATTGTTTTAAGCCACTGTTAGGAATAATTTCTTATGCAATAATGGATAGGTAGTACAGAGCAATAACCTGCCTCCCCTAAATTACCATCATGAAAGAGGCTACCTATTTTATTAAAGGGTAAAACTAACCTATGGGAGAACATTCTTTCTATTAAGATTCAACAGCAAGAAGAATAGAAGAATGAGGACTTTCTGACTTCCCATGTGATGCCTGTGTCTAGTCTATAGTATGATAAGCCCAGCTCGCTCTACCAGAGCACCAGGCATGAGAATGACATGTGGGGAAAATATATCTCTTCTCAAGGCCAGACTCTGGAAACTTTGTGGAAATATTTTAGATTCAGACCACATTAAAATAGACAATAGATCTTGGTTCTAGTTTAAGTTCTGCACAGGTCTTGGATGAGTTACTTAGGCAAAGTTTCTTTCCCTTTGTAAGTCTCAAGTTTGACCTCTTTAAATAAAAGAATAATTATCACGATTCCTTCTCACTCTGTCATATAGGCTACTCAATGTGTTATTAAGAGACCCCAGCTAATATTGGTCAGTGTGTTAGAACTTTTACATAGCTTGACTAGTCTCTAAGTCCTACATTTTTCCTTTGAGTTTGCTTTGTTTTCTAAATTTATTCATAAAACAATGAGGTGAAGACACTGGCCACCATCAAATGACTAATGGATTATTCCCTCTGCTTCACCAGCATTTGCAGTCTGGTCTCCCTTTACTTCCTCCCTTGCCTTCCCTTAGCTTTGTTTGTCTTCTGAGCCCTCTGCAGGAATGGGGTTTGCAGCTATCATATTGAGGCAAATGCCTGCAAGGGAAAAGAGTGGGGGGAGATGTGGTGAGGACCACATTCCTTCTACCGGGAAAAAGGGCTGTCGTCTTTCTTCTGAGAACTGCTCTCTTCTGGGAAGGGGCTGGGTGAACCATCTAACCCCACCTTTGCTTGGAAATGGAGAGTTCTCCACCCCAAAGGAAAGAGAGGGGAGGGGAGAAAGGAAAGGGCTGCAGGACAGATTTTTTTCCTTCCCTCTCAAGCAGAAAGAAAAGCCGACTTCAATTAGGAAAGGGAAGGAGATTCAAAACATCTTGTTCTTGCTCTGCTTGTTCTTGTGATGGTAGACGAGAAGAGTAGATGGGAGGACAGCAAAGCCTTCTGGATGACCCAACTGCCCGGTCCAATCTGTCACTATCCTCCAAGTCCATCACCACTTTTTTCCTCTTTAGCTCTGCCTTGACTGCTTGTCATGCTGAGGCCTTTGGCTGCCTCCTGTCCCAGGCTAGAGGGGGGCAGCAACAGCAGGCACCCCTGGGCAGCACAGCATACCACTTTCTGGGGTCCTTGGGAAATTTGCATAACACTACAGACCACCCACTGAGTGGGTACACAGAGTTCACAACCTCTAGCATTTAGACAGCTAATCAGCTTGGTTTTGCTGTGGAGAGACTCCTGTTTAATCTCCAGACTACAAAACACTCCTAGGCTGCCACCTCCTCTAAGAAGCCTTCTCACATTCTCTCTGCAGAAACTGCATATTCCTCACCCCAAACCACACACAAAATGTCAATGCTATAAAGTTGCAGTTCTTTTATTGTTGCTTGCATTGTCTTTGAAAGCCTGCCTTTCCCCCTTGTACAAACCTTCCTAGGCAGATCTGTTGACTGAGAGACATTGGGGTTGCATGCAGGGCTGTGCCTAATTTCCTGGAAATTGGCCTCCTAAAGTTGATCCCTAAGACCCCAGGTTTTGAGTCACATGGAACCAAAGCCTGAAGGCTTCTTAAAGATTACCTACTGGATAGGATTTACAACATTCCCCAAGAGGTCATTGCCCAGGCTGGCTCTGATCAGGATTCCCCGGGGGGTGCAAAGATTGGGTCTAGAAATGAGGCCAGGAAAGACCCTTTCTATTTTCTCAGTTACCAACAGAGCAGAGCACTAGTTGAGCAGGAACTGGGCAATCCCCAGGAATTGTACGACTGTGGATCCAGCATCTGTTTCTCATTAGCCTCTTTCACTGGAACATGGTGGCCTCTTCTGTGTTTACAGTTTGCTTGAGCATCCAGGCTCTAAAGAGTCCTTTGTTTCATGGAGGTTGCATTCTCCTTTCTATTTCAAGCCACAGTCATGCTATGTCCCAAAGGAGCGACCATTCAAAGGCACATGCAAAGCTTTATCTCTGCCCTGTGGGCAACCATGGCTTCCAAGGCTTTCAGCCACGATGGCAATAATCGCTTGATTATAACTTTTAAACCTAGGCTGGTCCATGTAAAGGAATATAAATTACCATAAAGTTAGAGCAACATGGACTTTTAGAACTGAAAGGAATTTTAAACACTGAGAGCAATTTTTGTTTGACACATAAGGAAAAGTAAGGTCCAGAGAAGTTACGCAATTGACCAAGGTCATTACAACCATCTAGGACACAGGTTCTAGTCCCTCTTCTGCAATGACTCCTGACCCTGTGCTATTTCCAGAGTAAGATACCAAGAGACCTTAAGCATACACACACATACACATACACACACATCTAATAAATTTGTATATGTAAAATATATATATTTTTAAATGTAATATTTAAATTAATACCAAATTTTAAAAGATAAGAGTTAAAAGTTTTACTAAAGTGAAAATAATTTTTTTCCTTAGACATTTTTATTGTAAAATTCTGCACAAGGTCATTAGTGATAACTTTTCTATTTTCTATTTCCTGCTTAGCTGGTGCCTATAGCACATATTCAATGCTGCCGACTGACTAGATTACTCACAATGATGTATGCCATGTATTTTGAGGGTGAGCACATTTAAATAATGAAAGTCCCATACTCTTATGTTCCCTTTGATTCTTCTGTGAGGTCTCCATATAGAAGGAGAAAGCTTATCGAAGGGCTGGAAAAGGGGCCCAAGGCCAGGATCTCCAACTAAATCAGGGTTTGGTAATATCTTAGTAACAGCAGCTCCTGGGCACTGGGTACTTGTGCTGTGCTATGGCTCCTTGGAGATCTGGAGAAACACGGGAGCCTGTTTGGTCACTTCTTTTGCTCTGTCCTTGCATCCCTAGCCAGGGTCCCTAGCCAGGTTCCCAACCCAAAGAATGGGTGAGGATCCAGAGAGACCAGGCTGAGCACTCTGGGAAATAGGCTAATTTTAGATCCAAAGACTGGGTGGGGATGAGATTTGAGGGTGAGGATCTTTGTTGAGAGCCACGGAAGATTCAAGGCTGCATGTTTCAGCCTGAGACTCTCCAAGAACATGCAAGAGACAGATTTTGTAGGTTCCTTAGAGCAGGCATAAAGAGGGGTGGTGGTGATAGGCACAGGTGTGTGAAAGTCTCCTAGAAAAAAAAGTCTCCTAGAAGCAGCCTTTTCAGTCTGGAAAACTGCTCTAGTAACTCCCTTCAAGCTCTTCCTCCATTTCAGAAGCAGAATTTGCTTTGTTTGCATAGCCTTTTTACGCTAATCCTTTCAGTCCTGAAGGTGACATTAACTTAATAGACTCCAAGAACTGACAAAGACAGACAGACAGACTGGATAAAAATGAACACAGATGACTGACCATACCCTTCAGAACCACAAGTTATTGCCCACTCTCCCAGTTAAAGCTGGCTCTCAAAATATATTTGATTCTCCTTTCAGTGTTTTAGAGGGCTTTTTTCCCCCTAAATTATTTTAATTTGGAGATTTGCTTGCTTAAAATTTCCAGCGTGACAACTGGAGAAGCTGAAAGCAATATCCAGAAACTTCTGAAAGCTAATCTCATGGTCAAGGTATGAGGCGAACATACTATTCTTTCATTCTCTCACTGGGAAATTGCAATTGAAAGTTTTTAGGTTCTTTTCCCCCCTAATTTCTACAACCACAAGCATATTCTGGTATGGAGCCAACTGGTGCTTTTATAGCTTTGAAAAGAGCTGACAAGAAAGAGATGAGATGAAGGAATAAAGAAAAGTCCTCCCTGAGAAAATAAACAAGTTCCTTTTTTTTTTTTTTTTTTTTTAAATTTAGGCGATCAATGGTAATCAGAGCGACTTTATTTTCTGGCCTGGAGAATCACATGTCATCTGAAATCTTGACTCAGAATGATGCCATTTACAGAGCACTGAGCTTAGTTTTAGAAGTCGGAACTATACTGTGCTTGGAGAGGAGGGTGAACAGGGGCAAGGAATGGGGAAGCTCCATTTTTCCTTTGTGTCCCCTTGAAAAAAAGCAAGAAAGTGTTGTGACACCCCTTTGAGCTGGTGGAAACTGAAGCTAATCCCAGGTGGATTAAGGAGACAGAGAGTCCAGAAAATTTCTAGTCCAGTGACTTCTTGAGAGGTAGAGGATTAAAATTCTGAAGTCATTGCATTGACTGAACCTTTTTGTACACTGAACTACTTAAACTCACCTTTTGGCAACTTCAAAATCCATCTAGCCTGGCTCCCCAGAGCCCACATCTGGAGCCCAGCTGAGCTCAGATGCTGGAAGGGTTTATCACACACATTCTCCTCCACTATCCAGAGGTGTCAGAGAAGAGATGATCACCAAGGCAACAGAATGACTTCCTCCCTCCTTAGGTCACCTTCTAAAATGAGGAACATGCAGAGAGTGAGGTTGACAAAATCCCTGGACCAAACTTTTCCAATAGGGTGCTGCTGATTTATCTCATTTGCACTTAAGGAATCATCCCAACACCATCACCATTCCATTGAGAGCAGGGACCTTTTTTATCCTGTTCAAATTGCATTTCCAATGCTTATTACAATGCCTGGCACAAGTGGGAATTTAATGCATTCTTGCTAAATAAATGTGGAAATGTAGGAACAATGTCCCATGGGGGCCAATCTTCCTGGTAATAGACCGTGCACTCAACCCATCAGCTATCTTTCTTCTACCTCCTATTCCTCTTTTGTTAATCTAAGCCTCTCTCTTCATAACACTTGAAAGGCACAGAGCATGTCTAAGATTGGGGTGACTATATTCAGGATTGCTCTCATTCCCATGTTTATTTGTCTACTCTTGCTGTCAAAACAAAATGCCACAGACTGGGTGGCTTAAACAACATAAATTTAATTTCTCATAGTCCTGGAGGTTGTAAATCCAAGATAAGGGTACCAGCAGGGTTGAGTTCTGGTGAAACCTCTCTCCTTGGCTTGTAGATGACCACCTTTTTACTGTGTCCTCACAAGATCTCTTTATGAGTGTACACATGGTGTGCACACATACACACACAGGGAGAAACAGATAGAAACACACACAGAGAGAGAAAGAGATCTGCTGTCTCTTTCTCTTCTCGTAAAAACACCTCCAGATTAGGGTCCTACCCTTATAACCTCGTTGAACCTCAATTACTTCCATAAAAGAATCTGTCTACAAAAACACATTGAAGATGAGCACTTAAATCTATTTTGAATGAATATGAGGAGATGCAATTCAGTCTACAACACAATTCAGGCAAGAGGAGCCCTTCCCTGAACCCCAAACTTTAGAAGTTACCACTCTAGCCTTCTTCTGGTTGCCCATCTCTCCAGAGCATAAGGAATCTGCAAGATCAGAGATTTTCCCACTCAGAGCTGGTGCTTCACATTCTAGACTTTGTTCTGGGTACACTGGACTCCAGAATTCCTTTTGCAAAGGAGGACCATGCCTCTTGCTCAGAGGGTTGCCAAGGGGCAGCTATTTCTGGGGAGTAAGAACAGAGTTTGAGACTATAAGCTGGAGTGTCTACACATGTGTTTGCAAGACACTTGTGGTGTGGGGAAAAGTCTGAAGAGGAAACAGAAAAAGGGTGACCCAAGAGCCAGGTGCTGGGGCTGAGGGCTGCCTTGCCACAAGCCATCGTATTGTGGTAAGGTACCTGGAAGAGTCTGTAAGGTCTGCCTGAAACTGACCTTATAATTTCAGTGTCCTTTGGAAAATTTAAAGGCCTGTACCAGTGAGACTGGTGGATTAAGACACCGTGTAGATCCAGTTTTCCCATCTTGGACTGACTAAAGAAGAAAGCTTGAGGCCAATACTTGGTCTCTCCTGGAGGCATCTGGATGGTGGACATTGGAGAGAGACAATAGGGAGGCAGTCAGCAAAGTCTCTGGCAGGGGATAGAAGAGTCCCCTGCTCCCCCTCCTCATGCGCACACACACATACACGCACACACAAAGAAGAGAATATAGGTAAAATGTAAATAGTATCCTGTGGATTTCTCAATTAATTGGAAAAGGAGGTTTCCTTTTCCACTTAAGGAGGTGAACAAGGGTATGGCCACTACAAAAGTCTATTGTTTCGAGGCAAGAGAATTGTACATATTTCTTTCTTGCATAGCTTTTAAATGTCTAGATGTGATATGCAGGCCTCCATTTGTACTCTTCCATCTGACATGCAAATATTACAGGTGGGCCTAAACTTACACCCCAATTTAGCCCTGGGGCAGTCCCAGTTTATGACCCATGTCTCGCAGTATTATTAATGCTACTACACTTTCATTCTCAAAAGTGTCCCAGTTTGGGACAATCAATGGTAGATTTCCCTTAGCTAAGAAAGACAACACTAACACAGAAGTTGGAGAACAGACCGGGAAGAGGTTGGTCTAAAACCATGAAATAGTTGGTCCATTCTTGAGTTGGCTATGGGATGTGCAAGACAGGTAAGACATAATTTCTCTCTGAGGAGTTCACTGGTTATGCACAGGGAGCAAGACTTACACTTTGCTTTCTCTAGAGAAAAATACAGAAAGGTGCACAAATGTGGTCAAGCTTAATTAGTCAGGGCTCACATATATAGTGCAGATAGTGAAAGAACATGACTTTGTCCACAGAATTCTCCAAACTAATGCTTCTAGGCTGAAGCACAGAAAATGTTGGGAAATTAGTTCAGCAAAAGGAATAATAATATTAATTAAATATAAATGAATGAATGAATGAATGAATGAATAAATAAATAAATAAATAAATAAATCTATGTATCTCTAAAACAATAAATGAAGCTCCTGAAACTTCCTTAGTGCCTTGCAGAGCTCCAGCTGAAAGGCTGGGCAAAGGTGTGGAGCATTTTCTTCTCCTGCATCCAAGTTCTTATCTCCAATCAGCACTCCTATAACATCACTTCCTGGGGACAGGAGCATGAGGGCGTTTAAAAACAGGCCAGGGCCATATAGGCCAGCTGGACTGACCTTTTCTGGTTGTTTTAAACTTCACCTTGTTCCTGTCCCCTCGGTCCCTTAACTCCCTTTTCCAGATACTGAAGCCTCCTTGACTTGATCTCATTAAGTCTCTGCAGCTTCATCACCTTTTCTGGTATCTTGATCCACATGCTGATTTTCTGTTGTGTGAAGGACCTGCCATATGGACATAATCAGCCTTGTGGTTAAGTTCACATTGCAAGTCTGTAGGGAGCTCCCGAGCTCAATCCCTCTCTCTTTCTTTGGGCCACTGTGGAATGTATTCATATTGAGAATCTCTATTATTTTAATAGCATTAAATATTAAATACATTTAATTGTGTTAATTATAATAAATTATATTTAATAATTTTTAAAAATAGATCAAATATTCCATGGGACAGTAATCAAAATGGACAAAGGGGAATACAGTAAAAAGGCTCATCTACTGAGTTCCTCTCCAGTTTTGTGTAGTTTCTTCCAGAAAATTTGTTCTTTTTAAAAATTCTTTTTAATTTTCTACCTCTTAGTTTCCATTAAAAAATACAAATGGAAACAGAGGAAACATTCTTCTCCATTTTTTAAAATAAACTTTTTGTTTTAGAATACTTTTAGATGTATGAAAAGTTACAAAGATAGTTTGGAGAATTCTCTATAAATCCAGACACAATTTCTCCTACTATTAACATCCTAATATTAATAAGGTACATTTGTCACAATTAATGAACCAGATTTATGCCTTATTATTAATAAAAGTTCATACTTCATTCAGATTTCTTTAGTTTTTACCTAAAGTCCTTTTTCTGTTTCAGGATCCCACCTAGGGTACCACTTTATAATTAGTTGTCATGTCACCTTTCGCTCCTCTTGGCTATAACAGTTTCTCAGACTTTCCTTGTTTTTGATGACCATGACAGTTTTCAGGGGTCCTGGTTAGGTATTTTGTAAAATGTCCCTACACGGGGAATTCTATAATGATTTTCTCACAGTTTGGTTGGAGTTATGGACTTGGGGAGTAAGACCACATAGGTAAAGTTCCATTTTTGTATGAAAGGTACACACTATCAGTATGACTTATCACTTTTGCCATTATCCTGGATCACCTGTAGTGCTTGTCAGGTTTCTCCATTATAAAGTAATAATTGGGATGTACTTGTTTTTCCCTTAGCTTTGCCCATAGAATGTATTCATTATAAGTTTTAATTTTTCACAAGTCTTAAAGGTAGAAAATGTATAGTGTTTGAAAACCCAAGAGAAAAATGCCCCACAGCTCACCCCAGTGATTTACTGTGACTTGTGGGGGAACATAAGTCTCTCCATGATGTTTTCTGATGTACCTTATCAAGAGGACTCCCCCTGGAGCCTTCCCATGAGTGCGTGCCTGTGAGCTCATGTTTACTCACCAGTTGACTGGCAAGGGAAGTCCATCTTACCATCATAACCTCAGAATGACAGGGTTGGGTGGCATTTCTGAGGTCATCCGGTCCAAACTCCATATTTTACAGTGACAAGCATGGCATGTCTAAGGTCATTCAGCTAATCAGTACCAAAATCTTGGCCAGACTCCACTTCTCCCAGCTTGTAGTTAGGAGCACTCTTCATTATGTCTGCCTTCACTTGGAATCCAGCATCTACTTTGAGTAAAAGTCTCTGAGTTTTACTAAAACAAAAGAAACTACTGATCTAAAAGAGTTAGATCCATCCAGCAGGGATTAAGTTTCCCCTCTTTGAAAGAGGGCATTAATCTTATAGGAGACCTGGAGTCACAGAATATATGATGTTAGAGGGTTAATAAAAATCAGAGTTTCATCCTGCCTCATCTCACCACCTAGGTAATAACATCAATAGGTTCACATAAGTACATCTGAAAACCTGATTAATAATGCAATGATACCAACATCTTTTATTTTCAATTTCCATTTGTTTTTACCAAGACAATTATTCCTGGGTGACAGAAGCCAAGCAGTTGGCAAGTTTGCTCTTTGAGGGGTTCTCATTTCACTTCCTCATTCTTGGGTAACCATAAACCACATATGATTCACCCATTTTGCTTTCTCATATCTGCCTTCTCCCTTCCTGTTTTCTCCTTGCTGTTTCTCATTTCAGCATCTGTAACCTTGTGCAGATCACTTCCTCTCCCTGGGTTTTAGTGTTCTTTTTTTGTATAATAAACGAACTGCAGTGGATGACTTGTGAGATCCTTACTGAGATCCATCCTGAGATTCCATAATGTCTTTAAATTATTTAGACATTTTTTTTCTCTTTCCCAATAACACAAAAATTGTATTTGGAGTTCACTGGGAGCCTGACAGTTTCTTCCTTGCAGAGATGTCTACAACAGGGCACCTTTGAACAAAATACAGCCTCACTAATCTCTTCTGGTCAGGCTACCTCAGGCTTTCTAATTCAAGAGTGGCATTGTCCAATAAGAGAAACCTAGAGAAGAGGTGTAGCAGGGACTCCATATCACATCACAACCCTACCACTTGTTCAAATATAGCAGAACTGACTGTTAAAATTGAGGAGCTTCTTTACTGGTTAGTTAATAATACTCACTGTCTCAGGGATCCAGAGTGACACCTTGTTCTGCTCACTTCATATTCACCCCATTTGTAAGGGAGGGATACCCCCTCCTAAAAACCATATGATGTGGCTGAATACATTACACTCAACACTGGGAAAATAAGATTGACAACAGTTTATCAGTGACATATACTCATAGCCAGGGGAGGAGGACACACATGCTTTTAAAGGCCTTATGTGGGTTTCACTCAGAAATAGAGTGAACTAGTGAGATTTATGCAAAATGAACGTTACAGTAGCAAATGATTGGGGTGTCCCTATATCCCCACAGGAGGATGCAATTGAGTTGCTTGAATACTTTTGTGGACTGGCATGAAAGCCCATTAAGTTGAGGACCAGATGGAGTGCAGCTGATCTAGCTGATAAAGGAACTAGATGAGAAGCCTTTCCTGATGGATGCGAAACATATCTAGTGAGATTATGTGTGTGAGGCTTAAAGATGTCAAGGTAGAATATAGAATTTTCAACCTTACAATATGCACTCCTTCTTGCTTCCCAGCCCACTCCCAAGATAAGTCCGAATCCCCTCCCCACCCCACCCCATGATTCAGCAGCTAAAGCATTAATGCCTGGTGCAACAGGAATCTTCAGGCCCTGATCTAACTCAAAGGCTGCCTGGTGTCTCCTTACTTTAGTCAGTGTCTGTGCCTTACCAGTTGCTACATGCTTTGAATATCATCCCTAGCTACAACCATCAGCACAAGAAAAAACACTGACCCAGAGTTCTTTTCTTTCCTCCTCCTTGTCCAAGCCTCCCAGGATTTCCATTCTTCCTGTTGACTTACAGTCAGATTGGTTCAAAGCATCCCAATCTCTCTCAATCCTTCTTCAAAACCTGGTTTCATCCAGTTGGGACTATAAGGAAGATGGCATTAACTCACACTGAGTTGTTAGTTACCCACTTACCATTTCCAGGCACATTTAAATTTTAAGAATAGATTTTGTTTTAATTTAAAGGAGGAGTTGGCAAAACATGGCCCATAGGCCAATCCAGTTCACACCTATTTATGTATAGCCCTCAGCAAAGAATGGTGTTTACATTTTTAAATGTTTAAAAAACAAACAAAATGAACAAACTAATTTAAAACAGACCCGTAAATATGGAGGACAATCTGGTGATGGCCAGAGGGGAGGAGAGTTGGAGAACTGGGAGAAAATGAAGAAAGGTTAAAGAAGTACAAATTAGTAGTTGATAGATGGTCACAGGGATGGGGAGGACAGCACAGGGAAATTAGTCAGCAGCAATGTAATGGCTATGTGTAGAGCCAGAGGGGAGATAGAGTAATCAGAGGGATTGTTTCATAAACTATATAAATGTCTAACCAATGTACTGTATATACTTAAACCTAACAATAATTTAAGAAAAAAATAATAAAAACAAAAACAAACAAAAAGAAAGAATATGTGACAGAGACCAAATGTGGCTTGTGAAACAATATTTATTATCTGGCTTTTAATGAAAAAAGTCTTTTTATCCCTTGACTTAAAGCAAAGATGCTCTAATGGTGGAAATTCAAGCATTAGTCAATTTAGAGACATTGATTTTTAAGGAAGGTGGGCTGATTTGAGGACTAGACTCTAGGCACTGTGCCGTGAATTGGGAGTGTGTAGGGGCTGACTGAGCTGGGCTGATTTTCCACAAGACTAGGGACAAGAGCAGGAGCTTCTCACTCACATGAGTAGGATGTTAAAATTGGAGAGATGAATAAACAGAGAGCAAAACCAGGTGGGGAAACAGGCAGTAGGCTGGTTCATCAAGAGGTAAGCAGAGGGTCTTGAATCAAAGAGCTAAAGACAAGTTATGAGGCATGAGCATGTTAGGGCAGAAAGGGTGGGTCCTGGGGCAGTTGCTAAACTCACCCTCTGGTAGATCCCATTTCCTTTAAGAGCCCAAGAGCTCAGGATCCCATGAGAAATAAGGATAGAAGTAGATGGAACATGCAACAATAAGTTAAACCTTGTAAAACTGACCTGGGAACATAATTTTTTGTTCTTCCTTTACTCTGACACATTGGTAAAAAGAAAAGGATTGGAGAGTTTGACTGACAAATTCAAATCAATAGAGTTTTTTTTTTTTTTGAAATATTAAATGCTAATGAAATTGGCACCTAATATGGTCTGGGATTGAGATTAAAAAAATAGATTAAAATGACCACATGTGGGAGAATCTTTTTCCCAGAGAGGGTTGAGAAGGTGAGAATGAGTTTCTGGAGTATGTGGAGTTTCTCTTTCTAGAAATACCTCACGAGGAGACTGTGATAGCCAGAAGTAAGTCCTTTCTGGCACCCGTGATTCCAGTTTGGCATTTCTGCCCTCTTGGAACCCCAACACAGAATGCTGGGAAGTAAGTATCTGCCTAGTTTCATTGTCTGTCATTTCCACTGCTTGTTTCTGTGCATCTTCGTTTCTCAGGGAAGATTGATGGGTGGGGCACTTTAATATGGGAGGTAGTGGATGGAAAAAGTTTCCACAAAGACAGACAGACTGATTAGTTCAACTAGTTAGAGGACAGTATTAATGAGGCCAGGTCATACCCTGACTCTCCACCACACCCAACCAATAGTCTCCGTTCTGGGTTCACAGAATGCACTCTTCACCAGATAACTTCATGGAAATCCATTCTTTGCTGAAAAAAAAAAATTATGCTGATAGAGAGTTCTTGGCATCTTCTTTATCATCTCTCATTTATTGGGGGCATATAACCACAAAAAGGAACTGTATCAGTTAGTCTGGGCTAATCACCAAATAATCACCAAAATTAATGGCTTAAATAAACAACCATATGTAACTGAAAATTTTCTGGGTCAGCTGAGCAGTTCTTCTGGTCTAGACCAGCTCATTAATTTTTCCTGGGCTCGTTTCCATCTGCAATTAGCTGGAGAGTGGGCTGGGGCTTGATGATCTAGGATGGCCCCACCACACACACAGTCTGCCACTTGCCAAGCTCCCCATCAGGGCAAAGGGGGCCATAGGATTATGTCTCTTCACATGGCATTGATGACACAGGAAAAGCATACTGATGTTTCAAAATTACCAAAAGATTGTCTTATCTTTATTCTAGAAACATAGAACAGTATTACTACATTTTAAATAAATGGTGATTATTTTAATGCATTATAAACTGTACTAAGTGCTTTACACATATTATCTAATGTAATCCTATGAGACAGGCAATAAGGATTGTGTCCAAATTCACCCTGCTGTAAAGTGGCAGAGTCAACATTCAAACTCCAAACTTAAACCACCCTAACATACAACCACAACTCATGTGCTTTGGGAATTGCATGGGTCTCTGAACAACGCCACCATAGTTCAAAACTTCACTGGAATCCCTCTTGTCAAATCCACAGAGTCTTGACAACACTGAGGCAATTGGACAGAATAGGTAGTACTTCCTATGGCTGCTTAACAGGAAACGGATTTGGCTCAGATGTACCCGGTGACTAAGATAAGTAATCAAGCTGGATATTTTGGGGTGACAATCAAAGAGTATAAGAAAGAAGATTCTGTTGCATACATAGTGATGTGCACTATCTAATCATTTCAGGTTAGAATTGGGAGTTTTATCTTGTTTGCAGTGCCAATTCTGCTTCTTCTTTCTGAAACATTGGTAAAATTCTCTTTTCTTTCCTTGTTCCTCTTTTCATTTCTATATAAGAGACAGACTATATGATTTCCAAGATCCTTCCAGTTCTAGAAATTTGTGATTATATTGTGTATTGTTTCTCAGAAGAGACCATTTTAACTAAAAATAATGTAAATTTCTCCCTTTCAAAATAAAGACATGCCTTTGCCACTATCCCACTTCAAAACATAGAGGAGACTGAGGAAATGCTATTTAGTGATGAACCAGATTCCTTTGGAAACAAGGGATTTGGGGGGAATAAAAACATTATATTTATGCCGGTAACTCAGGCTTGAATGCAGCAAGTCTTGCCTCCCAATCCTGTGTGTACCATAAATTTTATCATTTTTTTGTTGACTTTCCTGAGCCGGAAAGAAACCAGGTAAAGTAGTATATAATATCCTTTTTATTCCCATGCAGATGTCCATGGCTTCTTTTTCCTTTGGTCAAATCTGATTTGTATTTCTTCTTGGTTAATACCCCCAGAGTGCTCCAGGCTGCTTTCCGCCTGCATACATAAATAAAAGTGTGTAATCTTGCAAGGATGAGCAGAACTGGGGAGTCAGCAGGGACTGAGATGCTGAGGACAAGATGAGCCCTTCCATTTCCCCACTTCCCAGACCTCATTCTTGCCCTCCTGCAAAGCCTTAGGAAGGCCTCATGGGGGATGTTTGAACTCCTTCCCACCCAATCCTGCTGGTTCCAGCCACTCAACCTTTAACTAAATAGTTCTGCACAGCTGTTTTTAGTTAGGTGTCTGTTTATGTTGCTGGTGTACGTATGCTTGTATACAGTGTGTGTGTGCCTTGTCTCTTTGGTTCTTCAGCTTTCCAAGGCCCCCTGCAAATCCACTTGGGGTCATTTGGAATTCCAACTAGAAGGCATCTCAAAGCAACATAATGGTCAAATTCAGGAAGCATTTACAAAGGTTGTATTTCATAGAGCATGCTCTCTGTCATTCATAAATGCAAAGGAAGTTTGAACTGAAGAACAAGGAGACAAAGACTCATAAATATCTTCAGACTCCAAAAGAGTAAATCTTACTATCGAAGTAAAATTAGATTGTAATCTTATTGAAACAGGTATTTTCTCCTTTCTAAGTTTTCTCTATGATTAATTTAAGATTAATCTTTGACTTTATTCATTTGTTCATTTGTTCATCCATTTATTCAACAAACATTTATTCAGTCTCTTCATGTACATTGCACCATTCAAAGAAAGCTCTGTAGGAGATACAAAGATGTGCTTTGCTCCCTGAGTTTCCCTTCAATCCAATAGGCTTGACTAAGCTATAAAGGGCCTTCTCCACTTGTTTTCAACTGCAGAGGTCAATTTGAGCTTCTGTCAAATCCGCAGGTAAAATCACCTGTGTCACTGGCAGGGAAGGGACCCTATTCTATACCCAACATATCATTCTAAAGGTCAGGCTTTTAACACAATCCTATTAAATAGTGAGATGTGACTCCATCTAGGTTTATGTAATCAGCATTGCAAAATTCAGATACTTTGCCTCTCAAAGGTCAGTCAAAAAGCTCAGGGAGGTCCTACAAACCAGTTTAAAAGGGCTCACTGTCTGGAGACATGCTTCCTCTTTTGCCTGCCATAGATGGCAAATGGCAATTTTCTAATTTAATCATCCCTTTGATATTTATTAGTTGATTTCTTAACATAAGAAAGAGCATTCCCTTCTGCTCATTTAGTTAAGTCAGTGGACTCTGGTTTTAGTCAATACGCTATAATGCTTGACTAGCATATTTTATTCTGATGCCCAAACTGACTCAGAACATTTCAGTGGAAGCTCCTACAAGCTGGCTCCTGTATCCTTTTGACATTTTTTCACTATTCTTTGTGTACCATCTTACTTTCTGAAACAAACAAAAAAAGATATTCCAGACTTATATTTTCCTTTCCTTCTAGCTATGGAATCAGCTATTTCTTCAAAGAGCCCTAATTCCTATTAGTAGAGAATGGTATTTGGAAATTAGGATCTGGAAGTGTGGAGTGCTCATTGCTACTGGAGTTTATTGGTTTATGCCCTGTAAGAGAACATAGCTAAGAAATAGATGTGTACACACACACACACACACACACACACACACACACACACACTCCCCTACACATACATACACCTCTATATTTATATTCACATATATTGATCTCTCTCTTTATCTCTATGTAATAGATGCTATGAGTTCATAGTGATATCTTTAATTCTAATCCAAGACCACAGAATCCATTCTATCTTTTCTCCTTATCCTGTTTATGGCTTCCTCATCTGGAAATGAAAACAGCGGCTCCCTTTATAATATATTTACTTATTTGCTCATTACTAGAATTCTCACAGAATAGTTTCAGAATCACTAATCTATGCTTCTTTGAAAAGCAAGTCCCACTCTATAGCACAATGATTGTTTAGACTTATTTTACTGTTTGACCTGAGGACATATAGTAAAAAATAACTGGGTTAGTTTTTTTCTTTAGCAGCAGTTTACTATACCAGCCTATTTTCTCTCCTTGATATCCTTTTGAGACATTGTCCTGAAGCCTTGTTCTGGCCATCTCCAAAATAAGTTCAGGTCTCATTCCTGGTACTCTAGTACTGATGCTGCAGCCAACGTATGTCTCTAGGAAATACCAATAAATACACAATGCATGTTTGCTAACTCCCCCTTCTCCTGAAGTTAATCCAACAAATAGATTGTAGAAACATTCCCATTCCCACAACCATACTTTCAGGTTTATAATAAGAATGTTATCTGCTAGGACTACCCATATTCCCATGGTTTCTCTACCTCCACATTTAGATAACAGAATGTTTCTTCTCTTCCAGAATAATCTTAATTAATCTTCACTATGTAGGTTTTCCACTACTTCTCTCTTTAAAAACATAGCACAGGCCCACAAATGCCATGTCCATAGATTTGAAAGCTTGTTTTAGATTTGTCAAGTTCTCACATTCTCTGTCTTCCATATTTTAAAATATTTACTTAATTAAATTTATGAGCTAGAAATTGAGAAACATATGGTGTTAAGGGAAGGAAAGGAAGGGAAAAAAGTGGTCCATTTATTCAACTTTTTCTAGCTGCCATTCTTGAACTGGAATATTTGGCTGGGCTCTCAGGTAATGCTATACAATAAAACTTCCATAAGATGCCAAATTTAAGTCCGGCATGAAAAGAAAACAAAATCTCTCCTAAGAGATAAACTTTTCAATTTGGAAATGGTAGTTTGTTTCATTTTTGCTTTTGTTTATTTTTAGGGTGCTGCATTAAACCTTCACAGCAATGGTTTCCACAAGGGTAAGAATCAGTTCTTCTTGAAGAGTTTGTGAACTGGGCTATGTAGAAAAATTATAAAAGCTTTCATTTCTTTGAATGGAGACCTGTTTCTTTGGAGGAATCTGTGTTCTCCTTTTTGGAAAGAATCCACCTTTCCACATCCTGGTTGGAGAAAGAAAAAGTAGTGAAGTGGAGGCAGAGAAGCCAATTCCAGGTGCAGGGAACTTTGCACAATGAGTCCTATTCTTTGCTATTTGAAACCTATTTTTCTTCAAGTCGGCTCACAAATAGTTCATCTCCTTCTGCAAGTTAGCCCTCTGGACTAGGCTATCTAAGAATTTGGGTGGGCGCTTCCTTAATACATGTAAAGTTGAAGACATGACAAGAAAAAGAATAGGATGAATCTTCCCAAACTGACATAAATAGCGTATAATTTCATATATAGTCTGGTTACTGTTATTGTTGCATCTATACCTATGTACATGAGTGTGTATACACACACACACATACATATATACACACACACAAATATAAATATACATACATAAATAAAAAATATATTTATGTAACTGTTATGTCCGGTTATGTTATATTATCAACTTGAGAATGAAATGTTTTGCTTCTCAGGAAACTTATTCCTGGGCAAACTGGGGAATGGGTCACCCACCCTATGTTGTAGAATTCTTCAAATGATAAGAGTTCATTAGATCTCACATATATTTATGCCCAACATTACAGGCTCTGAAACCACTTCTTCTTTACTAGTTGGAATCCCACACTCTTTCCAGAACCCCTTTGGCCTACTATCCCAGAAACTATCCTATGGCTCCAAATTAATTCTGGCCAATCTCCTATACACAGGGAGCCCAGACACTCCCTTTAAGATAAGACTCTGAAACCAGAATCTAGGGTGGCAGTTACTCAGGGGATCTGCCATGTCAAATGATGGTGAACCTGAGATGACAAAGCCAGAGGTCTCTCTCACAGGGACCTATGTGTGCAAAGAGAAAGACAATGCCCCTCTGTGTTTCACTTCACAGCTTGAACGTCAAAGTGTGGCAGTGTTCACATTGAAATAACTATATCATTTTGCTCACCTGGCCCATGTTCACAGGATACATGTGCCCATTAGGATCTGGAAGTTCCAGCTCAGATGGCATATCATGCCTGCTTTTCTTCTCATAATTTAAAACTTGGTGAAGTATCTAGTTTGTAAGTCCAATCTGCTTCTTCCCTTAGAGCAAATTCTTTCTCAGGAGCCTCATTATCCTGTCCTAGTTGGGGACATGCCAGTTTATTAGATATGGGGTGGGACAACAATTATGCCTTTCCTACACCTCATTCCTTTGTATATCCATGGCATCATGGCCACAAGGAGAAGGCAGATCACCCATGTCCACCTGCCAGAAACATACAAATGCCAAGAGGTAATTCATCAATTGCAGAGAACAGGGAAGCAGAAACTGAGGAGAATTTTGTCCAAGTGCTCTGTGCTGCAGACACAAAGACCAGCCAAAATACCTTCTTGCATGTCATTTTAGAGCATATAACCATTGTCTTGCTAAGTTTGAGCTGCTATGACAAATTTACCACACACTGAGCTGCTAAAACAACACGTATTTATTTCTTACAGTTCTCGAGCCTGGGAGGGTCGAGATCAAGGTGCTAGCAGATCGAGCATCTGGTGAAGGTGCTCTTCCTGGTTTGTAGATGGCCATCTTCTTATAGCCTCACATGATGGACAGCAGGAAAAGAAGCAAGCTCTCTAGTGTCTCTTCTTATAAGGGCTCTAATCCTGTAATAAGGGCACTACTCTCATGACCCAATCACCTCCTAAAAGTCCCATCTTCAAATACCATTATACTGGAGATTAGGATTTCAGCATATGAATTTGGGGAGGGAAATAAACATTCAATTCAGAGCAATCATTCATAAAGGGCTACACTGAAAGAAGGTCTAGAAAAGAGAGATATGTGGGAGACAGCACTTTGCTCAACTGTAAGTTTATTATGTAAAAATTATCTCTTCTACACTAACATACTATCATTAAGTTCTCTCGTCTAGTTTATTTAGTTTCTGCCCAAATATCATAATCTCAATTGGTTGAAGCAATTTTCTGATAAAAAAAAAAATGTGTGTGTGTGTGTGTGTGTATATATATATATATATATATATATATATATATATATATATATAATTATATATGTATATAATTACAAATATAATTATATACATGTGTGTATATATATAATGTCATTGTCCTATGGTCTTTTGATAATTCCTATAATGTTAGCAAAATTACCACCGTTATTCTCATTATAATCAGTATTATCAGTATTATCAGTGTCAGTAACATAGGAAAGAGGCGAGAGAACTAAATGCTAAATCAAGCTATATTCAGAGACTGCAATATGCTGATCAGCCCCATGGCAAGACCATGGAGAAACTGTACAGAACAAAGAGAGATTTCTGTTGTGATTACTAACAAACCACTGTTGCATACTGTGAAGGTTAATCCGGAAAACAGAGTCTTTAGGTTGCAACCGGCACAATATAAACAATTATTCATTTCTCAGGCTAAAACCATGGGGAACCTATGGATCAAAGCCTGGGAATTGCCAGCAGCCCTTCCTAGGGAGCAGTCATTCCTTTCTTACTACATGCTCTAACTCTTTCACACCGTATGCCCAGACCATCAAAGGAAAATGAGTAAACAAAGTCTTTAAACTGCAATTCATAGAAACTAAGAATGATATATAAACAATTCCTTGAACATTCAGGGTCCCTCTCAGTGTCTGTTTCTCTGTCCTTCTATTGCCTCTGTCCCTCTGAGTCTCTCTCAGGCTCTTTTACTCTTTGTCTCTGAGGACACTTTGTCTGTGGAGCATTACCTCTTCTCTAATAAACTTTCCTTTTGACTCTAACTCTGCTGTGAGCTTGAATTCTTTCCTGCGCCCAGTCAAGAACCCTTTCTTTCGATGTAGGGTCACTCAGGGGAATTTGCCTTGTCCTACATCAGCAGTAGTATTAATAATAACTAATATCTATTTAATAGTTTGGAATCATCAATCTCATATGACAATCCTGCAAGACTGGATAATTGAGGGAATTCCACTAACAACTTGAGATAGTAATGTATTTGTAAAGGGAACATGGCTTGAGTTAAGTCTCACAGCTGTCAAAAGGTTATTCCCATATTTATTAAACCAGAGTGTCAGAAACCTTCCTGAAGTTGTACCACCAAGCCAAATAAATTTGAGAGAAAGGAAAAAGTCGCAGGGAAAATGTTAAGAAGAAACTTTCCACATGTTAGCCACTAGGGGCATGAACCTGGCAGAGGCCATATTACATGGAAGATAAAAGCAGGTCTGTCTGAAAGCTGCCCCCATCACTTCAGAAGCCAGAAGCAGGCCTCCAGGCAGGCATGACATTGGAGATGCAATTCTATACAGATGTGCTGGGCAGCATTTTTCAGATCCCCTCCCTTAAAGGTGATAGTCATTATGTGGGGAAAGAATAGAGAAGGGTGATCCTTGGCAGATGCCCTCTGCCTTTCTCCTTGCAAAAACAATTTGCATAACCTTCTCTTAGGAATATGAATTATATCCTCAACAGATTCATTCTCCTAGAAAGGGATTTTTGCAATTATCATTACTCAAGCAGGCCCCTTGGGAGTCACATTGTCTGTTTGCACCTGCATCCCCTCCTCCAATCCTTGACAATTCCAAGGGATATTCACCCTGGGAAATCCAATTTTATCCATTTGCTGCATTTTTAAGTACATTTTAGCATCTTACAAAGATGAACACTTTAAGCAGCTGTTTCACAAGCTTGCTTCTTTATCTGTCTCCTTATTTATGCAGACATCAAATTGTATTAGAATTGAAAATGGAAGGTGGATGGAGGGGCAGGGTGAAGATAACCTGAGTAATCAGTTTGCTTCCCTCCTGCCCTTAGTCTGTGTTGACACAACACAGCTCACCTCTGCTCTGCCCAGATGAGTTTATCTGTTTCACACTGAACTCCATTAATCTTCCTGAAAGGCAAATGCATTCAGGAAAATGTTAACACTTAACTCTCCTGAACAGAAGACAGATAGTGTGAGAGATACAGAAGACAGGGGCCTGCACTGGCAGCGGGGACAGGCCTCAGAAAGATGGATCGCACCTGGAGACAGAGGGGACGTCAGAGAACCGGGCTTTGTAAACTTCAATATTAAAACCAATGAAACTCAACTAAACCAAGTGAAGAAGAAATATAAACAGAAAACAAAACCAAGTGATGATGACACCAATCAGATAAATACTTGGGTCATTTTGAAGCAACCTTAGCTAGATTTATCTTTGGGGTTTCCAGTAGGTGAAACAAAGTTAACAGATCATTATTCATTTAATTTTAGCAAGTGATTTGTGTCTACAAATAGTCTACAAAGTAATAGTAAATAATTTAAGAGAAAGATGTATTATGGAATATGTATTTTTGGTTACTAAGATACCTAAAGCACTTCACTTTGATCGCACTGTATTTTCCACCTTGCAAGGATCAGAGTGCACCTCGCACAGCCAATGGGATGCTCTACCTGGTCCTAGCAAGCACTGCTTCAAGACCTCTCCTGACTCCACACTGACTTGGGCATAAAGTCTTCCTCTTACAAGCAGAATAATTAATGTCTGCTCTCCATGCCATGCTTGTGCTAACCTCTCATGTCTTTCCCATCTTCCTTGCCTCATTCCTTTTCCCCAGTAATAAGGAGATTTAATAGACTATTCTTGTCATTTGTATTACTACAATCCTTAATTGTGTTCATTTGCCAGCAACCCTGAAATATACAGGGTAATTTGTAATGCTTCTTGGGCAGGAGTTAGAATGACTATCTAGCTCTGTCCTGTACCACAATATCACAGGGTCAGTTAATGTGATTCAGACTGACTCTAAAATACAAGCTTTTCAGTAAGACTTTGTTACAAGAGCTATAGGAACAGTTAGATGCAATTACATTGACGTAGACTGGAGAATTTTTTAAGGCCTTCCATGTACCGCTCACAAAAATGCAGAGCTTAGGCTATTGTACGTGTGTTTTCCCTACCCCCACACTCATTGTATTATGTCTCTGTGTCTTTAAACCTATAGTGTGGCATCAAAAGGTTTTTTTTTCCATTAGCTATTCCATAAAGTGACTTTGAAGACCCGCTTCCATGAGAGATGTGTGTTGACAACTCAGAGTTTTACCACAATGACTGATTCAGAGCCTGCCAAGGTTACAGCTCAGGGAGGGGGGACAATAAATGAAAAGCACAGATTCAACTTTCCAACCTTAACTACTGTGACCTTAGTTACAGAAGACCTATCTGTGGCACCATGGGGAAATTGCTGATAGTCAGGCCAGACACTGACCTCTTGACCTAGTAGATGTCTTATAACCATTGTCCCCGTAGACATGCCTGTAGAAACTTTGTGTAAAAGGCTTGCCTTTGTCTACATATAATCCAGATGTTTCCAGGTTTCACCAACCAATGGGCTCAATGAGGTAGCATTCATAGAAGGAGAAGCTTTTGCTTTTTCTAACCAAATGATTCCCTTGGCCCATAGAGAAAGGAACTCTTGTCACCTCTTAAGACCTTTTTCCACCTCCTATTATCTCTTCTCTTAAAGAAGTGATTAATCTGTTAAGGGCCTGATTGTCAATGGGCCACACTGCCCACTGTTCGTGCTACTAGATAAGGTAATTTTTCTCCAAAAGCAAGAAACTGTCTCACTCTTTTATGCTTTCTTGGTCTGTAGTGGACTTGCTTGCACTGGTAGTTTCTGCACATTAAATAGACAAGTGACAATATCTTTGCTCTCTCTTTTCTTGTTTCTTGACCAGTAGCTGGGTAGGAAAGTTGTGGGAAGAGTGTCACATTAAGGGCCAATTATTTCACTTAAGGTGAGAATAGAAATTCCAATTTTCTTCTCCCACTACATTCCCAACATAGTTGTCCAGGAAGCCTTGTTATCTGGATAACAAAGCTCATATTTTGATCTTATTTGACTTAAGTCTTTGTGTTTATATTTGATTGGCCAGAACCCTGGAGGGAAGGAGGACTCCAGGTACCTTCACCTGAGCACTTACCAATGACATTTATCAACATTTCATGAACTTACTTATTTGCACCTGCTGTTGAGGCCAGATTTCCCGCCCCTCCCCACCCCCTCACCCTAGCCTCTTCTCTAAGTCTCCTCTAGTAGTTTCTGTGATGAATCTGTGGAGACTCAGTTGAACTCAGAAACAAGTCCTTTCTTGTTGTTAACTTGTCCTCATACTTGTTCTCAGAACAAGTCTTTCTCTGTTCCAGTCTCCTTGTGGCAAAGTAAAACAAGCCTTTTGAGGAAGCACTTCTCTATTTCTGCTGTTGAGGGTTCCTTGGTGAAAACTCTGCTCCCTGGCCTCCTGCTAGGTCACTGTGGTGCTTCCTCCTTTGTCTTGCTCTTGTGTCTTGCACAGAAATGGAAGGTTTATCCTCCAGTTAATTCTGTGGTGAATTTTGACATCTGGTCTCCAAGGATCACTTCTCATGGCCCAAACTTTATGGAAGATCCCTCAACCAAAACAATATCTTCATTTTCTGCTGACATTTTTTTGTTTCTGGGTCTATACTCATCTCACAGATCCTCAGAGAATTAATTAGAGTCTAATTGTTTCTTCAGTTTTACCTTTATATTTTATTTTTCTTCTAATTTCATTTAAAAAGGTCCTTGTGCCAACAAGGCTTAGGGGGCATAATTAGCCCCAAATCTCTATTTCAGTTCACCAGGTCTATCTTGGCTCCAGATGCAATATGTATGGATTTTATGACTGCATGAAAGAGGGTTAGGCTAAGTTATCCTACAGTAACAAACAAACTAAAACCATAGTTACCAGAACAACAAATTCTGACAGAAATAAATAGAAAAAAAGAATTGGGAGAACTAAAAACTCAGAAAAATTTAGAACTTATTGATCAAAGGGGGAATTAATTTATGTATTTCCTACTAGAGTTATGATGAGAGTAAACAGATACCTGTAGCATTTGAACATTAGTCAAAACTGACTGGAATTACAGAGATGTGGAAACAGCACCAAACAATTTCAAGGAAATTTACATTCAGTTTACATATGTATTTATATGCCGCCTCATGGTCAGACAGATTTGAGGTAGCTCACAGGACAAATGTACTAAATGAGATAAAGACTAAATAAGGACAAAGAAAAATGGAAAAAAGAAGTAGAAAATATAGAATGTGACAAGGAAAACAAAAAACAAATATGTAGACCACAAAAGCTCATATAAATATCACAAAAGAGTTTAAATTGGCTCCTGATTTCTTAACATCACAGAACATAAGTGGCATAGTTCTTATTAATTAAACAAATGAGAAAAATATCTCAGAATATCCATTCTTTCAGACAAGCAAACTTGAACCAAACAGAGAGCTTAGAATCAACCTTGCCAGTCAAACTTTCATTAGATGTTGAATAACAAACAAGTCAAGGTTGCACTGAGGTGTTTGAGAGCAGATCTATAAGCTCCAAAGCTTGACAGAAAAGTTGAGTAGCTTGCCCACATCTTTTGCCCACCATCTGCCATCTCTTCAATAAGCACTTTGGGCAAATTCCAGCACACAAAAGGGATCAATTAATTTCTCAAAGTGTTCCATTATGAAGCATTTGCCAAGATTATTTAGCATTGAAAAGTATTGCAACCAGTTGCTCAACCTGTTAAAAAAATAATTAAAGTTTAAATAACGCTCCCATAGAGTGACTGATGTGGGTTGTTCTGACTCTTAAAGAATCTATCAGGTTGAAACAACTGCAAAACATGTCCCTGCAAATTATACAATTTACTCCTTAGCTTGGAGAAAGTTGACAAAAACCAATTGAACTTGGAAAAGTTTACCAATGATGATAATTTTGGTTTTAAACTTGACTTTCTGTACTAAGGAATAGATCCAGCTGTCAAGATCATCTCTGATTTATGACATTAAACCACATTATCAGTGTATAGAATCATAATTTGCAAGCTGATCTTTATTGCACCAGCACATGTACCTTGTTCATATAAAGGTGTTTTTATTTAGTAAAATTATAGGCCAAAAATAAGAGAAACCAGAACAAAATCTAGCTTAGAGCCCTCAAATCTTTTCTATAATCTGTCAGATAGTTTTACTTAACACATTTTTACAGTAGTTTTAAAATGCAGGGATGTAGGTTCAGTATAAAAAAAAACACCATATAAGTGTCTATATTATGTAGTTTTCCTCATTAATGATGTCTGTTATAGGTAAAATATAGATAAAAAATCCAGAAGAGCTGCAAGTAATAACACTGTCCTATAGAGATTATCCTACAAATTGTTAGAAGTAAAAGAATCAGTTGTGAAGCATTAACCACCTAAATTTATCTTGCAATTTATGTTAGTTGTTGAATAAATGTTTAGTTTGTTAGAAAGAAAACTGGCATTAAGTTTTGATTGAACTACCAAAAAAAAAAAATGGATCCATAACCTTGAGAGGGTGGGGAACTAGTTAAAAAAAAAAAAAAAAAAAGGCCGGGGGGACTAGGGCTAGACATGGCTTAAGTTTATTCAAACATCATTGTATACAAGTTTAATTATTCTAAAACAACGACAATGGTTAGAGTTAACCAATTAGAATGTGATTCACAAAATTTTGAAATATCCTCAGGGTGGGATGTAGTATGTCACAGCAAGTCATTGTTCTCACTGCCACAGAGAAAGCCACATAAATTATAATAAAAAAAAGTCATAATTTTAAAGGTTCAGAAATCTGTGGAAGCAATGAGGACTGAATCAACTAAAATTCTAGAGAGGAAACTATTTCAAAGTGATCTGAAATATTTATTCAGAGCTCTGTGATTCTTTTCTACACAACGTACATTCTGTAATTGCCGCAGACCCAGAGATAATTCAGATATTGGAGTAGCAGTTAAAGCAGTTAAAACAAGAACAGGCAGTTCCCAACTTAACAACAGTTTGACTTCAAATTTTTCAACTTTACAATGTTGAAAAAGCAATACGCATTCAGCAGAAATTCTGCCTCAAATTTTGAATTTTGATATTTTCCTGGGTTAGTGAATGGCAGTAGAAGACTCCTGTGGGCAGCAGCAGGAACAAGGTTTTGCTCAACTGTAGGCTAATGGAAGCATTCTGAGCTTGTGTAAGGCAGGCTAGGCTGAGCAGAGATGTTAAGTGCATTAAATTCATTTTCAACTTATGACATTTTCAATTTATGATGAGTTAGTTTATCATGATGTAACAGGGCTGTTGAGGACAGGACATTGGGAACATTACTCATTCATGGAGTCACCAAGTGTCAAACCAGACCAAACGGCACATATCAGCCATTGTGAGTGGCTGAGCATCAGAACAATTAATATTTCCAAGAAGCAAGATAAAAAGATGAATGGAAGAGATGAAGGTATGCATAAATTAAAAAGGTAATTTGAATCTATAGTTCTTCAAAATCATCAAATAGACATTCTAGAAATTTAAAAGTACACTGTCTGGGATTAAAAAGTCAATAAATGGGTTTAATAGCAGTTAAGATGTTTTTTGATCCAAGTGTTTTGCCGTATCTAAACTGAGATGCAAGGAGAAAAAAAAAAAGGAATGTAAAACCACAAAGGCACATAGAACATGTCAAAAAGTTTAGTATATGTATGATTGGCATCTCAGAAGGAGTGAAAAGAGAAAATGGCCCATTATTGAAAGAAGTAAGGCTGAGAATTTTCAAAAACCGATGAAGGACATGTGGATTTTAAAAGCTCAGTGAAACCCAAGCAAGGTAAATACAAAACCAAACATATCCAGGCACATAATGGCCAAACTGCTGAAAACCAAAAGCCGAGAGAAAACTCTTAATAGCTTCCAGCAAGAAAAAGATAGGTATCTTCAGAAAAGCATCAATAAGAAAGCTACTCAACTTCTCAATAGAAAGAATAAAAGCCAGGAGACAATGTATTGAGGAGAGAGAAGATATAAAGTATGGAAAGAATATAAATATAAAACAGAATTTTATACTCAGTGAAAATATACTTTACACTGAAAGAAAAATATTTTTCAGGAATTAAAAAAAAAACAGTGGAATTTGTTATTACCAGGTGTGTGCACTACAGGAAGTCAGAGTTACTTGGGAAAAAGAAAAATCATCCCAGCTGAAAACATGGGAATGCAAGAAAAAATAAAGAATACTGGGAAAGATAAATATGTGGGCAAATATAAATTAACACTGATTCTTTAAAACAATAATTGCAATATTCAGTAGATTTTAAAATATACATAAAACTCAAATTAATGACAAAAATAGTGTTTTGCCAAGGGAAGTCATAAAATTTAAAAAGATGTTGAGGAAATGGTAAAAGTAATAGTCTGTTTCAATCATAATAAATCAAGGTTGTATTGTAATCTCAAGGATTATCAGGAAAAATAGTAAAAGAATATGTTAACATAAAAATGGAATAAGAAAAATATTTTATTAGCTTAGTATAATGCAAAAAAGATTTTTTTTAAGGGAGCAGA
The DNA here is from genome assembly GCA_004027375.1 of Macroglossus sobrinus. NCBI lineage: Eukaryota > Metazoa > Chordata > Mammalia > Chiroptera > Pteropodidae > Macroglossus > Macroglossus sobrinus. The sequence goes on along the minus strand of PVKZ01002909.1, from coordinate 36,688 downwards.
AAACAAGTGACATAAATAGCAAAGAAATATTAGAAAGGCAGATATAAACTCAGTTATATCAGTAACTACATTAAATATAGGCTATATTTTCCTAGTAAAGGACTAAAAATTTAGGCTGGATGACACAATGTGGGTTCTCAAGTTGTTAGTCTGTTTGAACTAACTACAAGAACTACCAGAAGAGGTGTTACTGGATCCAACTGTAGAGGCTCTAGTTTCTATCCCACTTGACGTAGTTAATCTATGATTACAAAGTTAGGAGGTGAAATATATTAACTCAAGCCCAAGAAAATGATATCAGTCTGAACCAGGGTTAGTAAATGTTTAAAAGTACTAAGATGCCTGACTCTATCTAGTTGTTTGTATTTCTTTAAAACCGAATCCAATGTTTTATATTTTGTACACAGAGGAATAGATCAACCATTCAAAAATTTTAGGTAAACCATGCCATTTTTTTGAGAATTAAACTACATGCACATTTACTACAGGAAAGTATGTTCATGCTAACTAAAAAAAAAAAAAAGTTATCTGTCCAGACCATAGCCTAGTCTCACATATGCACCATGCTGCAGAGAGAGTAAAGATAAAGCCATGTAAGTACTTCTCTGGCTCTCTAGTCAGAAGCCTCGGTAGCCAGGATAAAATCTCCTCAAGATATCCTTTTAGTTATGACTTTAAACAAGAGACTGCAGAATTAAGGCTACATACATTGTTGGGCATTAAATTCAAAGGAAAGCCCAGCTGGCAGAGAAAAGTGAACTTTGTCATGTCTCATTCAATAGCCTCTAGGTAGCAAAATGACTAGGGTGCAGAATGAGAGGAAGAAGTCCACTCCTTCTGAAAACATTCAGTATCTTGATGAATATGAGTCTAAGGAATTAAAGAGAACTTAAAATGGCATTTCCTAGAGCTCCAGAAAAAATCACAAGAGAGCCATTTTTCTGAGTTTGGCAGGTGTGTTGCTTACATAGAAATGATTGTGTCAGACTGGATTATTCTGGTTATTTGGCTGCATTTGTTATCTGGGATCTAAGCATTGCCTCACACATAAATGATGTTATTGTATGCTAATTTCTTGAAAATCAGTAATATGAAAACCATATGGTTTTATTTTGATTTGCTTATTCAAGAAACACACCAAAATCTTGCAAAGTCTCACAGATGTCATCATGTACAATAGTTGTCTACAGGACCAAGGGGGTAAATATGCTGAAGCTTTTTAAATCTTCAGATTATTTAACTCTGTATGGGTGTGGGTTAATCATAGTTTATTCAAATCTGATTGAATATTTGTATGTGCCAGTTACTTTCACCTATTTCATTTCTTTTAAATCTCATTTAAAATCTTTTCAGTAGATTTTGTTATTCCAGTTTACCAAAGAGATAACTGAAGCCACTAGAGTTACCCTATGATGGCTAAGTGGAGGGTGAGGAGAGGGAGGGAGCAATTGGGGGGATCGTTTTATGAACTATATAGATGTCTAACCAATGTACTGTATACTTAAAACTAATTTAAATAAATAAATTTATTTTAAAAAAAAAACACATAGCTAGTATTAAGGACTTAAACCTGAGCTTCTGATTCTAAGCCTGGTATTCTATCACTCCTCTTATTTGTCCATAATCCTTATTTTTGGTGTTATTATACCACAAATAACATAAATAATAGTTGTAATAGTCCAGAAAGTGGTACTTCTACACATTTTTCCAGTCTCTGCCAAAGGATTCTATTCCAAAAAGGAATTCCTTGGAAATTTTTGGAAGATAAAATCTGAAATGCCAGAATGAGTTTGTTATCACTGTAATGAGTTTACTCTACAAGATAATAATGATGATAATGATGAAATAGAAAGAATGAGGATGGGGCTTGAATTTAGGCATTCATAGAGCAAGGAACTATGCTTTGGAATTTTCTTGGTTCTTTTTTAAATTTCAATGACCAGAAACTTATTTGGGGGACAAGGCCAGGAAGTGCACAAATCTGTTTTGGTGTATGGGAGAGTGTGGGTGTTTGTGATCATGTGATTTCACTTCGTTATGTGTGTGGGTGTGAGTGTCTGGGTATTCAACAAGATCATCAATTTACCTTCATATGCCCAAGGGCAGCTTGCAATGAAGGTTAAGGCAGAGGCCACTGGAAAAACAAACTGGAACTGTTAAAGGAAAGATGGCTCAAGGGGCTGCTTTTCCTGTAAAGTTGCAAGTGGATTTAGCATTTGTGAAAATTTCCAGTGCTGGTTGGAGTCCAGAGGGACCTAGGGTGTCCTTTCAGCTTGCCTCTGCCACTTCCTGGCTCTGGCTGGGACACGAACTGCCCTCTGACTCTGGCCTGGTTCAGCACTGCTCCATGTCAAGGTCTGTGCCCTCTGTCCTCATCTGCTCCTCTCAGAGATGTCCCTTCTGTACTGCACTTACGGGTGTCTGCCAACCACACTGCCAGGAAACAGAGGCACCAGACAGAGCGGGTTCAAAGAGATTGGTAAAGCAGAGGCCAGGGAAAGAGCCTAATCCCTGGAGGGCAGAGCTGAGGGGAAAAGGAAGACTAGGAGACAGTAGATTGGATCCCTTCAAAGGTGCCACACCCTCCTTGCCATCTCCCTAGGGACTGACACCACCAAGACCCATGAGGATATTGGCTTTTTCTGTATTCTCCCAACTCTATCCAATCACATGTCCCAAAGGATGCTCAGGGATCCCCTAAATTTATTGTTGGGGGAAAATGAGACTCAGAGAATAGAAGGAGAAGTGAAATTCTTGTGGTCATACTGAATTAGCCAAGGCCTGGGAATCAAGGTATCAGGGTCTAGTCTTTCAATATGCCAGCTTTTTCCTACGTTATTCTGATGAGATGGAACTATTTTGCCAAGAGCACTCTGACTCCTACCTACTCGTTGTCACCTCAACTTATTCATAATTTTGCAGAGTTTATAAGATCCAAGCCTCACTCAGTTGACTCATTTAGCAAACATCACTATTGAGCACCTCTATGGACACAGGCACACTGCTAGTAGGACACAGAAGAGGACAAAACCCCTTCTACTAGTGGAACTTCCATTCTCATATGGCCAACATGTCGGAGGCTTTCTCTCTTGACTTTATTCATTCATGCATTCATTCACTTTATGTGTATTTTCTGAAAAGCATCTAGATCTTTAATTAATTTTTTATTTTAATCTGCATACTTTAATTCTCTCCCCCTCACTCAAATCTCTCAATACTAAATGATTTGAGCAGTATTTGAAGTACCAATTATATTTATTGTCATAAAGACCTTGACTGCTTTAGCAAAATCCTAGCAATGATCACAGGCCGCCTTTGCATGTTGAAGGAAAGAAGGATAACGCATTTTCCAAGTTTTTATGCCTAAACTGGCAGGGGTACATGTTGACTTAGCTGTATGAGAAGTGAATATGAACATAACATATAAGAAGTGGCATAGACACCCAGGAGTGTCTACGTGTGAGGCAGTCTGGCAGGTCACTACAACTGCAGATCACTAGTGACACTTCCACCGATAGCTAGATATACAAAAATCAGGTTGTTGTCTGCAGGATGGACAGACTTGCCAGAGGAAGACTCACAACTCCACAGGGCATAAGTGAAGGCTTATCCTGGCAAATGAAAACTAATGAGGTGCCAGCTTTTTTTTCTCAAATCTCAAGCAGTGGTCTAATTCCTAATTAAACCCTGTATTTCCATAAGATTTACCATGGCTTTATATGGTTTGTTTTATTTCCATACTGGTTTATCTGTGTAGTTTCTTTCCTTCATGTTCATATAACCTCTTTTCTTTTTTTTCCTTTTTTTAAAACCAAAGAAATGTGCTATACTATTTACCTATGTTCTTTAAAAGGCCAGAGTGAAACTTGCTACAATCCAAAAGCAAACAAGAAAAAGTACATATGCCAGTTCAGTTTATCTGATAGCTAAGAGATTAGATTTTCGAGTCTGACAGGCCCATATAAACTCATTTTTAAAATGGTTTTAAAACTGGTCTAAATTTTGGGTTAAAGCCTAAGTTTCAATCCTGACCATCCTACTCAATAACTGTGATTCTGGGGTGTGGGGAATGTTTACCACTCTGGTTTTATTTTCTTATATTTAAAAATGAGGATAATAGGTATCCTGGATATATGTCACTTTTACTCACCCAGTGCATCAGTCAGGGTTCAGTCAGAAAGACAGCGTCACTATAAGCATTATAGGAAATGGAGGGTCTTATCAGGAATTAGACCTTGTGCAAATATAGGAGTTGAGGATTTGAAGGCAGTGCTGGAGAATTAAAGCATTGGTCACCAAGCAGTCTGTCTGAGTCAGAGCTTGCAGAAGAATCTGAGAGTTGACAGGTCAGAGCTTGCAGAAAAATCTGAGACAACAAGCATACACAGCAACAGAAGTGGGACCACCAAGGGAATCCTGAGGAGAGGACTATGGAAACCACCGTCTGAGAGTTTCACAGCTAAGTGCTTGGTGGTGGCCTGGGCTGCTGTCTTCAGCAGGGCCAACAATGAAGAAAAGAAGCTGGACAGACAGAAAACAAGCTAGGCGCCTCTGTGTCCATCCATGACAATATCTGGCCATGAAAACCTTTTGAGAGCAGTGGCTTCTGCTTAACTATCACCTCTCAAATCTCCCTCAAATTCCTCTTCTGGTTAGCTCTAAACTGGTACCACATAGAGAAGGGATTCTTGGAAACTTGGTGTCCAGCCTCGGACAAATTGAATAATACCCTATATCCTCTGTTCCTTCTATAACTGTAAATTTCTTTGAAAACCAGTCATCTCACTCTTAGTTCTTGTGGTTTGACTGGGGCTCACCCCAAGACCACCCCTTCTCCTCTCCCAGCCTCCAAGGATTAGCAGGGAATTCAGGCCTGGCTAACAGAACATCACACACTAATGGCCATTGATTGGCACAGGAATGAACTCAAGACTCCAATCAGAGCTGTTCTGGAAAACTGTCAGAACCATATGTAGAAAGAATCACTCTTTTTTGTGGGAATAGAACATAAGCTTAGAACTATTGGTGGCCAACTACAGGCCACCTAGAGGGAGCCTGTCTGAGAACAGAGCTAACCCAAGGAAAGCCCGGCCTAGGGAAGAAGAGTGAGACTGAGCTCTGTTTATATCGTTTAAATCACATAGACCTAGAAATCAAGACATAGCTGGATTATGTTTACACTGGTTTAATTAAGCTTTTATCACTTGTAGTCAAAAGGGTCCAAACTAAAACAATAAGGTTGAGGATCAGATAAGCAAGAGCCTGTCAGATATTAAGTGCTCAAAAAAAAAATCACCTATTTTATTATTATTAATTACATAGATTTCCATTTCTAGCCTTTCTGTGTCTACCCCTTCTCTTTGGTGTTTACGTAAAGAATATTAATTAAAGTTCTGTCTGGAGACGTTAAACCATGTAAAATGACCTCAGAAGTTCCCGTCTTGTCAGTGCCTACAAGCTCAGCAGCCACAATTAACTGACAAAAGAAGCAAACTAGAGTCAGTAATAAAATAAAAAATAAATAAAAACAGAAAAAGAGCTTATGTAGGAATTTTATCTTATCTGCCAATATTCTGCATCTTGTCACTCTTCTTGTGACAATTTCTTCCTGACCCTGTAGATGCCTCTGTCTGGCTCTCTGCCTCCATAATTTCTCTATGCCATGCATGTCCTTCAGCAAGAACTATGGGAAGATGGGTTAACCCTCAGAAGGGTTTTCTTTGAAAAGAAAACAGTCTGAGTGAGGACCAGAGAAGACCCAGAAGAGAAGTATTTGCATGTTAAAAGACTGGTAGAAATAGCCTTTCTATTTTCTATTGGAACTGGGATTAGCTCTACTGGAAGGGAATGACTTAGTAGAAACTGATCATTAGCTCTCAAATTAAAAAAAAAAAGAGTGAGGGAAATTGAGATATAGAAAAGAATAACCACCTAGTTAATCAGCCAAAGTATGTTTATAAAGTCCACAGGGTACACAGAATATAGCAGCTGAATCGTCATTGGGGTTTGACTAGGAAATGGGCCCAGGATACAATGTAGTCTTTAGAGTAATCATTTGCAAGGAATTCTAGATAGTAAACATAGTTTAATAGCATTAAATAAATAATGAAAGTCACCGAAATACCTTCTCTGGAAACTGTTAGAAACTCAAGGACAATGACAAAGTGAGAGGCATGGAAGAGACAAATTTCAGAATTTAGTTCAGTACAAAAAATGCCATTTTTTTTCAAGATAGTTACTCTGTACATCTAGTGACATGAAGTAGTCATAGTTATTAGCACAAGAAAAAATATAGGAGACTGAGAATGTTCACTTATTTTGCCTTCTAGCTGAACATCAAGGTAAAATTTTCTCTCTCTTCTGCGTGCATGCAGTTAGAGCTGTCAGCTAGCTCCAGCTGCTTTAAATTCTTCCTCTGAACAGAACTCATAAATGGCTTTCCTTTTATGTCTATAGTACATGTTCAAACTAGTGTTTATGTAGATTTAGTCCCAACTTTAAGCTACGTTCACCAATGGACAACCTAGAGACTACACTTCCAAACATCTATTTTCATGAGAGACAGGTCTGAGAAAGACTCATCAAAATGAATGAGCTGGAAATAAGAGGTCTGGCCAAATAACTAAGTCCTGAATTTGCAGGGGGCAAAAAAATTTAAATGCAGCATAGCATCTAGGGGTAGAATTGACAGTTCTTAGCGAGAGCAGATGTGGTGTCCAGCAGAGGTAGCAGCACCCAGAGAGATCAGAAGTCCCCAGGAGCAGCAGTGAGAATTCCCAGTGGATCCTCTGTGGAAGCCAATCAGACTTGTTCAAGACTATGTGTGAAATTATAAACTGGGAGCTATAGTTTTGGGGTGGCACTGAGAATTTTGGGGGTACCATATTTGCATACCGTACAGGGCAAAATCTAGAGAAACATGGGTTACACACATATATTTGACAATTCTTGTGTATTACTACAAATTCCATCTATCTCATTTCTTATTTCCCCATGGCTATGGTGACCAGGAGAATTTCAATCCTCAGTCATGAATCACCTGAAGACTTATCACCTTCTTGCTCATACCCTGGGGCTTCACTGATGTCACAGCTTGGGGTGCTTATGGCAATCTCTCAGCACTTCTCCTTCACAGCCCCCAAAGGGCCAGGGGTTAATGCTTGGATGGTAACTCTCAACAGTGGGAAATGGAAACTAATGGATAGATATCCTTTTGTCCCTATGCCCCAGGGGAAAAATTCTAAAATGTATTTCATAAAGCTTCTCATATAGTGCCCGCCAGTCTAGTACTTAGACACCTTTAGTGATTGTCACTTTGGATGGACTCCCCATCCTGCTCAGGTCAGTTTCTCTGTTCCTCACACCTGCACCCTAGGATCACACGTACCACTCATGTAGCTGCCTTATCTCAAACTCAGTTTTGAGTAAACCCACAATAAAAATTTCTCATTTTGAATTAGGAATATTGTTCTTATTCTAAAAGTTCCTTAAAACTGGGCCTTGAAGAAATATTTCCATATGCAGACATTTTGACCTTCTCCCTTTTTCCTACCATCTCCTTTGGGCTCTATCTAATTATCATCCACAGTCCATAACATCTAGAGCCAGTACTATTAGGAAAGTATTTCAGTTGTGTTTTAAATGGTTCCCAACTTATAATCAATCAATTGGGAACCAGGGGAATTTACCTAGGAGCCAAGAAAAAATATTAGCTAATATGTGTCATGAAATATGATGCCCGGGGTAAAAAAAAAAAAATAGATGCAAGTGACAAAGGAAAATTAATAAATTACAGTCTCTCCCTGGTAATTTAGAGTTGGAATTAATGTTTCTCTTATCTTGCAGATTCTTGCAAATAAGAAATCTGAAGACCAGGGCAGTTAAATGAAGAGCTCAGGTATTCGGCTCCCTAATCTAGGGCTCATTTTTTGATAAGATTCAAGAATCTGATAATTATGGATAAAGCTATAGGCTTATTCATAGTGTCTCTGTTGATGACAATGAGTTTGATAGAAATAAAATGATCAAGCAAAAGAGGATATTGACTCATTGGCTTATAGAATACAAGAGTTAGAAATCCAACCTCTTACTAAAGCAGGAATCTGTCAGGGGTGCATCTCTAATTTTAAAAGTACCCACCAGGTTCAGTGAAAGAATCAATTTCTGTGCTAGTAGAATGCCACTACGGATGAACTGAGGTCATGAAATAAGATCCACTTGTCTCCGCCCACCCCTACTGTATTCATCCTGCTTCCCGTCTGTTCTGCCCTTCCCACTCGGTGACCCACTCATGACACACCTGGCTCTTGGTCATTCCACATCACTCCAGGGTTTACTGCCTACATTCCTTTTGTTGGCACTGGACCTCTTAGGGCTGCTATTTCAGCAACAGGCGCCACTTGGGCTGGCTTAGCTCCCAGGCCTCACCCACTCCCTGGCCCAGGACCTGGAGGATCAGAGAGGACAAATTCTCTGTACAATGTCCCTGCAGGTGGCCATCAACCCTCTATCAGAGCCTTGCTACTGAAGGGGAGCCTGCTGCTTCACAAGACAGCTATGTCTTCTATTAGATATCTTCATGTAGAATTGATTTCCTTTCATTCAGAATCTGCATCACTGTAGCTTTTGTGCATGCAAAAGCTTCACTGAAGCCTTAGAAAGCAAGTATTGCCTGTTCCGTGTGACATTATTCTTCTGACACTTGAAGGCATTTCTCAGACTCATCCTCATTCTTTACTTCTCAAGACTAATAATATATCCCTGAGCCCTATAAGCATTCCTCATATGATAAAAGTTCTAAGCCCTACGTTGTGCTATTTACCCTGTGTTCCATCTCTGTCAGCCCTCCTAAGGTGCTGTACCCAGAGATGAATCTTTGCCTCCAGAGGGGTCTGCCCACGGCGGTCACCATGAGGTTATTACTTTTGGAACACATTGAATTTGTGAGTTAAATAAACTCATAGGTTTTTATATCATGAACCAAATCCAAATTAGATCTCTTGCCATAAAATATTTTTGTTGAGCAATAAGTAGATAAATACACAAATGAATGAAAATAAACGTTTTAAATATGCTCAATATTTTCAGGCCCATTTTGAACTGGTCATATCCCATGTCATATACTTCATTGAAGACACTTTATGATCAAATGATTAACATTATGTCATATTTAAAGACTCCCCAGTGTCACTGCGAGTCTCTTCATTACAAAAATTTTTAAAGCCTTCATAGCTCTAAAAATCTTAATTCTAACCCCAATAGAGGACCTAGGAAAAGGCTCCTAATTATAATTATAATACTGATTTTTACAAAAAAAAAAAAAAACAGGGACCATTTTGTCAAAATAGTTACTGTGATAATAAGGGAAAAGTTGGTAATTTATTCAGAGTTTTAGTGAAAAAAACTCATTTTGTTTAAAAACTGATGGTTGGGGGTTTTTTTGCATTAGTTATTTAAGATTTTAAGGTTAGTAAAATTGAACAAAAATGATGAAAAATATTTCTATAACATTAATTTATCACATTCATTTCAAAGAAATGCTTTTTCTAACAGAATTGTGAAATGGAATTGAACAGTAGCATTATGGGTCATCTACCAGGAGAAAGGCACAGAATTAGGCATGATATCAATGGTTAAAAGGCTCTATGCTTAATTTTAAAAATGTGCATCTTATTAAAAGCAACACATGTAAATGGTATGAGGTACTTTAATGGCTTTAATTTGATCATAAAGGGCTATGAGAGCATCTAAAGAAAGAATGAAAATCTGCATTGTCTGTATGAGTGTTCGGAGAAGGTAAATGGACTATATAGGAAAGATGATGTATAATTGGGTGCTAAAGGGGGTAGAATTTAAATAGGGTACACTAGGTACATATGGGATCACTGTGTCCTTTCTTATCAAGAGGGAACTTCTGAGATCCCCACACAGTTCTCCCTTCTCTGACCATCCCTTGTTAGGCAGCACATCAGTTTGGCCTCATTCAGTTGAGAGGTAGACTTACAACAGAACCGGAACCAATCCTGAGGAGAGAAGTTTGCGTAGACTCCTGCCTGTCCAGTCTTTGTTGTGAGGCCCAAGTCATACAAGACCTGTGTTTAATTTTTCATGGACTTGGGCACTGAATTAGTTAATTAATTAATTAAAATTCTAAGAAGTCAGGATTTTAGGCCAAAGACTTAAAAAGTAAAAGAGCATAGCTATGGGGAAAAGAGTTCTAAATGAAAGGCAATCCACCTGGGCTAATGAAGATGACCATTATTACTCAGTCCTGTTCTGTCACCTCATAAAGGTCAAGACCTATGTTCTTCTTGGCATAGCCCAAAACTCCTGCACATTGGAGCTTTTGTCTCTGGTTGAAAGAGGAAGAGGAAGATATATGCAAGCATTGGATGGTGATAGAGAAAAAAATGGTACTCTACCTGGCCTCATAGTCTGTGGTAAGTGAGGTCAGAGGCAAGTCCAAGGACGCTGCTACTCTTATAGTGAGTGCAGTTTATATGGAAATGTATGACAGAGAACAGAGTAGTGCATCACTACCCTACCTTGACTTTGGCCACAGCAATCCTCTGACTGACAACTCAGGGTTATAGACCCCTTGGCAAAAACATTGGCATTAACATGGAGGTCAGTCTTGATGATAGCAGCATTAAGAGTCTTCTGAGTGGCTCTGGAAATTAAAGACAATGATCAGGGACCAGAGTAGAAGAGAGAAAATATAACCGAAGCTAAAGGCTCAGCAACCTGCATTTGACAGACAGATTGATGAACACATGAGCGAATTCCAGTGAGTACCCCCAAGAAATACTGGGGGAGCAAGAAGTTGTATATGAGCAGGCAGGAGCAAAAGCAGAAGATCTGAGTTATTACTGATCATGTGTTCCCTTTACACTTTCAGAAGACACAAGAACTTTTGATATTTTCTTTGAGTTCCAACCAATTCTCTCTAAAAAAAAAAAAAGGCAGGAGCAATATCAAGTTTCACAGATGGTAAAGTAATATTATGATACTGGAATGACAACTGAGAGCCAGCATGCCCCTTAGGATTTATATTCTTAGTGCTCTGAAAGCCATGAGTCTTGTGATGTGTTTGCTAAACTCTGCATAATTTGGACTGCAGGGGTGAAGCATCAAGTAGTGGTTCTAAAATTTCTTGTCAAGAAAAGAGTGACTATCCTTTTAGGTGGCAGATCGAGTCCCTATAATAAGAATTTCCACTCCGGCTTCTAGCCATCCTAGTGTTTAGAGCCCTTTATAATTAGTGTTCCTTTCATGTGCAAAGCCTGGATGCTCCACTGAGAAATCGCTCTTTCTCTTTCCACACACATTCACTTGGACCTTGGTCAAAATTATCTTCCAGAATTTGAGTCACCTGAGCAGACAGTCAGGCCAGTGGAGATAATCTGGAAAGAAAAGGTATACTTTCAGGGGTTTGAACTGAAGGGAATGGGAAGTCATCGTATCTGTAAAGTCATTGAATAGCAAATTGCAAGGGAAGAATTTCTGGGGGTCTAGTGTCTTCCTGTTTAAGCAGTCAGAGCACAGCTCCAGGAGCACACAAATGAAGAGTTGTTTGGAATGTGATCTCTGGGAAAAACTCAAAACCCTATGAAATCACCACCAGCCAACTTAAAATTCAAACTCTACTGTTTAGCACCCAGTAGACAAAGCCAAGCAGACTTTTCTCAAAGACAAAAGACTTTAAATCTACTACCTAAGAAAGTGAGTCAGGAACTACACACATTCACAAGATTACTTTGTTTATTACTTGCACTCTTCCTGTCTATTTAAACATCATGCTTAGATTTAAAGCCCTGACAATGAACAGATGTATAACTAAATTTTTTTTTGAAGGAGAAGAAAAACAGACAAGAGTCAAGCAGGTTGTGTGCTAGTTTACATAGAGGAAGTGCAAAGGCCTTAAGGCAGAAAAGAGCCCAAGGCAGAGAAACAGTAAGATGGCTCCACTGTGGCTGGAGAGAGAGGGGAGGGAATAAAATCAGAGTGGTAGCTAGGGCCTTCCTTCTTTTACCCGACTGTGCCCTTGGGCAATAAAAATAATAGCTAACAGCGTCATGAATTCAGAACATGTCCATGACTGTTTGGACCATCTTAATCATTATAATCACCCAATAAGATAGGATGATATTTGAAATATGTGACAAGAAGGATGTCAGAAACACCAACCAACTGGATAATGCCAGCTTCAGCCACCACTCTGTCCATACCAGTGCAGCCCAGCTTGATACTAGGTACCATCAAGACTCCCTGTAATGGGTGAGAAAACAACTCAGATGGAATAATCACCTCAAAGTTACACAGCTGGCCACTTTATCTCAAGATATATGTTGAGGATCAATTCATATATGTATCTAGAGCAGTTATTCTCAATTGGGGGCAATTTTGTTCCATAAGAGATACTTGGAAATTTTTAGTTGTCACAACTTGTAGGTGCAGGAGGGTGGGTGCTACTGTCATCTATGGGCATCACTAGAGGTCAGGGATGCTGCAGAAAATCCTACAATGCACAGGGCAACCCCACTGCAAAGAATTCTTGGTGCTAAGGTTGAGAAACTCTGTTCTAGAGGTCAGAGAGGTAACTGACACTGTGAGTGTCCAGTGTGACATTAGGGAGTGATGGAGACTATAGCAAATTGTAGGATATATACACTTTCTAAGGCATGTCATATAAAAATATTTATAAACCTGTGTGGACTAAAGTAAACACATATGCCGGCCAATTTCAACCTGCTTGTAGCCTAATTGCAGCCCTGGTTACCCATTTTTTTTTTTTTAGCAGATGAGGATAGTTATACAGGTGTGTGTAGGTGTGTGTATGAGTGTGTATGTGTGTGTGTGTGTGTGTGTGTGTGTGTGTTGTGTGTATGTGTGTGTGTATTAATACATGTATGTATACATACACACATAGATACTGGCAAAAACATTTACTTTTAAGTGTTTTACAAAGGAAGACCCTTCATCCGTTTTAGAATAGAGTCCTGGTTCTTTCTCTTCTTCCTCTAGTCTATACTTTCCCCTCCTTCAATTATATCAGCCCCTTCCTCTTGTTCTGACCTTAGCAAAGGGGAAGCCCAGCTGTGCTATTCCACCCATAAGAAGAGCTTCTGGTTTAAGTTGTGATCCCTTCATGTTGCTTAAAGCTCCTTGGAATGAGGCCCCACAGCTCACATTACTCCTTTAGCCTTTAGAGACAGATGGGCTGAAAAAGACAGGTTGGCCCCACATTTACGATGTGCCCATGGAGTTATTTATGGTTTGTTTATCCACTAAATGTGGAGCAGTTGCGGCCTATGACTTTTAGCTCCAGGGTGCACTGTCAGGTTTGAGGGGAAATTGGCAGTGTCAAGTTATATGGTTTCACAGGGTTTTTTAGCTCCCCATCCCTCCACCAAGTAGACACCACATCAATCCCCAGACACTCAGGCACAGTGGGATTTCTAGAAAGACACCAACAACCCCCCTGGCAGAGTCTGGGAGAAAGCCTGAAACAGGTGAGAAGCTGATGAACTTAGGAGAATTAAGTTCTCTGTTCGTCATCAGGTGTAGAGGATGGGAACAAGTGTGGCTGGCATGAAGCTACAGATGTGGGATGTGGGACAGCACCATGCTTTCTGATACAGACAAACTAATAGCTGATGGAGCATCAGATGAAGTCTGCAGGTCCACACTGCTGATAGGTCAGAGATGCACCAAGGAAGGACATTTCTACAATGATATGAGACAGGCATTTGAAAACCTTGTGCACTACAAACAATAGAGCAGGTAGAAACATAGGGAGGGCACACTATCCAAAACCTACTTAGTGATCAAAGCATGAACAAAAATAATTGGAACTTCAGTGTCGCTGGACATTAAAAATGCATAATGACTGTCAAGTGGACTTATTGACAGCCTGCTTTATTTAGAGCAGGTGTGATAGGTGCTGAGCAGAGCTAATGGCAGTGGAGCTCTGAGCTGTTGGCACTTAAAGTGTCCAAAGGCTTGTCATAGGCTTCTAGGGTAAGGTCCTGTTGAAGAAGACCTGAGTGCTATGAAACAATTTCAATTTTCCTAAAATACAGCTGAAAAGTTTCTCACGTCTGTGCAGCAGCCTCACTTGGGGCTTTTCGTCTTCCCTCCCACTATTCCATGTCATACTGACATCACTGCCCCATATGTCAATGGTATAAATTAATTTGCATCACAGAAATGTGAGCAGGAGCAGGAGTCCACAAGAGATACATGTATGGCCTGAGGTCCTGGAAACTAATGCCTACCTGCCTGTAGGATGCACACAGAAGAATCTAAAGCCTTGAGTGTTTTCAACAAACATGGAGCTAAGGTTTGACCTTTAGTCTGGCAATAATAGTTAAGTCTGCAAGGCTTTAAGTAGTCTGGCTAGTGAGCCACATGCTCAAAGGAATAGGTGTGGAGTGTGGGCAGGGGATCAGAGGCTTTGAGAGTTTTTTTTTTTAAATTTTTATAAGAGTTTATTTGAGCCAAACTGACAACATATAGGGGAAGCGAGATCTCAAATGCTCCTAAGGCTTTGGGAAGTATTGAAGGAAATGGGGCATTGACACAGACTCACTTCTCAGACACTAAGTTTTAGTGACAATTCTAGGCATGAGAGGGTAGAAAGGATGTGGAGAGTAAAGCAGGTTAGACTATTCTAGAGAGTCTAAAAAAGTCTGACTTTTGCCCAGTCATGACAGATTGAAGGAGAAGGTGGAAGGAATGACAACTAGATATTTTTTATAGAGCCACATTATTGAAACACTTTTATTAAATTATTGAGGAATTGTGACTTTAATTGTATAGCACTTCTGAGAGGAGAGACAGTTAAAAAGACTAGCAGAGAAACATCCACATACCTGAACCCCAATCCCTTGCAAAACAGTAAACATTCAATCACTAGTAATCAAAGAAAGGAAAGGAAGAAATCCATCAATAATATAACATGAACCAGGTACAATATTATAAATACTTCTATCTAGTACTTCTCCCATACTTTTACTTGAACATATGCTAGGTCATCAGATGATTCCAATAAGACCCCCAAAAGATATTGTTCCTTCAAAAAACAATTTATGCACTAAGTGATACTGGACAATCATAAGATCGTGAACCTGGTCAGGACCTCACTAGATGATATGGTATCTTCTCTTCCTCCTGACTATATCATAAAGGACTTACCAAGCTCAAGGAAATCAAGAGACCAAAGATAAACAAGAAACCATGAGCACTTCATATAACTATCTGATGTAAAGGGTTTAACCACCTAGGCAAAAGTATATAAGTCAAAGAGTAAAGATTATACACTGAAACAATTTATGAACAATTATTCACAATCAATACCTCTAGTTTTAATAATCATGAATGAATAAATAAAAAATGAATAAGTAAATGACATTTTTAGACTTGAGATATCTTTCAGTGACACCTCCAAGAACTTAGCAATTCAACTTAAGTACTTATTTAACACCTTTATTTGCAATCATACTTGATGTTCTGCAGCTACAAAGAGGAATCCTTAGGCTTCCTGTTCTCTATAGTTTATCAGAAATGGAGTCAGGGGATCTGGCTTCAACTCTACCTGCCTCCAAAGACCGGAGCTCCTCTGTCCCCAGGAACATCTCTCAGTATCCTGATGGATGGGTTTGGAAGGGCGGGGGGCAGGGCAAGGTTGGGGAGATTTGTTTTACTTCTTTCATTCACCCATCTGTCCACACAAACATTGACACTGCACTCTCTATGAGCTAAGCAAAGGGTTGTGTTGTAGGAAAACAAAGACACATAGATACATGGATGTATTTGTTTTCAGTTGCTGCGTAACAACCACAAGTCTAGCAGCTTAAAATGGCACACATTTATTATCTCCCAGTTTCTGTGGGGCAGGTTTCGGCACAGTTTAGCTGAATCCTTTGCTCAGCCTATCAACAGGCTGCAAGGAAGGTATTGATCTTGCTGCTTTCTCACCTAAAGACTGGAATAGGGAAGAATATACTGGTAGTTCATTCAGGTTGTTGGAAAAATTTATTTCCGTTGTATGAGTGAAGGCTCCAGCTCCTTACTAGAGCTCTTGACCTTCAAATCCTAGAGATTGCACACAGTCCCCTACCACCTGGCACTCTTCATAGGCAGTTTACTCATGGTTATTTGCCTCCACAGGGACAGAAAGATAGTTTTTTCTATAGTTTTCTAAAACAGAATCTTATTTAATGAAATATAATTATGGAGTGGCATTTCATCACCTTTGCTATATTTTATTAGTTAGGAGCAAGTCACAACCCTGCCCACACTCAAGGGAATTACCCAGGGTATAAATAATTAGGGTGTGTCCTCCATTATTCACTTTGAAATTTCAAAATCTCATTTTAAGAATTTGTTTCAAAGTACTGGAGCCCACACTCATTCTGCATATTTGGAAAATCTTCTGTCTAGCTATATTATATTAAAATTTAATCTGTTTGATTTAATCAAAGGAGACTAATGATCTCACTTAAAATGAGTACTGGCATTCTTTTCAATTCCAACTGTCAAGAACACAGCTTATACTATGTAAATGCAGGTACTTAGATATGGTTACATATGTCTAATGCATTCAAATGAGTATTTGTAAGTGTTGATGCATAATGATAAAATGAACTAGTGTACCTACATGCCAGTTTAAGAGCTAGACCATTACCAGCTCCATTCCATCTACCCGTGTTTCTTCTTGTTCCATTCTCCTACCTCTTAGAGGTAACCATTCTCTTAAATTCAGTTGTTACAACTTCTTTGCCTTTTAGATAATTTTATCACAAGAGTACTTAACAAAAATATTATATGCTTTGGCTAAATTCTGAACTTTATAAAAATAGCAAGACATATCACAAAGTTTTCTGCAACTGGCTCTTTCTATACAACAATATATTTTTGAGATTGATCTTTGCTGCTTCATGTAGTTGTACATTAATTATGTCCACTCAAACTATTCTATTATGCAAAGATGGCAAAAAATACTTATTTCTTTATCAAGGTACATTTTAGTTTTTCCCCAGTTTTAACTACTATGAATAATGCTGTTCTTACATGTCTCCTATTAAAATATGAAAGGATTTTTTCTGGAATCTACACCTAAAAGTATAATTACTGGGTTTTTTAAAAAGTAAATATTCAACTTTACAAGGAATGACAAACTGTTTTCCAAAATAGTTTTAATAGTTGTATTAATTTAGACTCAACTTACAAGTTCCCTATAACCTACTTTCTCACCAACACTTGGTGTCACAAGACTTCTTGTTATTGCCAACTGAGGAGCTTTAAAGGATGTTTCATTCTGATCTGAGTTTGTATTTTCTTGATATTAATAAAACAGCATTTTATAGCTTATTTACCATTTACATTTTTTTCCGCGAAGTGTTGGTTCCAATCATCTGCCTGTTTTTCTATTGTTTATTCTTTTCTTGCTGATATGTAGAAGTTTTTCATATATTCAGGGGCTTAACTTTTATGAATTCTTGTGTCAATAAAATTTCTTCTCGTAATATGTGGCTTGTTTTTCACTTTATAATACCTTTTACTAAAAATATTTTTTTATTAAAGTCAAGTGTCCTACTTAAGAAACCTTTCCCTATTTCAAGGATAGAGAAAACAAAGATATTTTTCTTTATATTTTCAGTTTTTCAACTGAAAAAAGGACCTAAGTGAATAGAAAGGCTAATATAAAGATGTAATAATTTCACCTTTAATGATTTACATGTTCAGAATAATTCCCATAAAAGTGTACTAAATGATTCTTTAGAAACTTGGCAAATTTATTCTAAAATTTATATGGAAGAACAAAAAGTATGAATAGCAAGAACATTCCCAAAATAAAAACATACAGTAATTGAATTTACCCTACCATACATCTACATGGATACTTATATACCAAAATGACATGTATCTATACCCAATACATATATAAGCACATATATGTATGTTATATGTATATACATACTACTTATATCTAACTATGCATTTATAAAAGTATATAGCACATATATAAAATTATATATATATTTTTAAGACTTTACTTATAAAATTGTAAAAAGATATTTACATAATTACATATACAAATATACACAAAAGTATATATATGTGTCAAATGCTTTCTGGCATCTATTAAGATGATTATGTATTTTCTTCTATGTTCAGTTCATGTAGTAAATTACACTTATAAACTGTTAATGAAAAGTTGTTTTGTGGAATAAACTTAATTTTATTATAGTGTGTCAGAGTTTTATATACCATTCAATTTATTTTGTTAATGGTTTGTTTAAACAATTTTGCATCTATGTTGGTTAAATGAGATTGACCTATAATTTTTCATTTTCTTTCTGTACTCGTCTGGTTTTAGAATCAAGATTATATTGACCTATGAAGTGAATTGAGAAGAATTTTCTCTTTTTCTATTTTCTAAAAGAGTTCTCATATTATTCGAATAATTGTGTTGTTTTTTTAAAGTACATCCCTGTACTTACTGTTTATGACTGGCATTGAATATGAGTGTTTAGGACACACTATACTCATTGTTAATGATTTTCAATTATACCTTGCAAAACTGGCCTGTAGAGTATCATGGACTTGTTGTTTCAATCACAAGGTTATTAAATACAGGTTGAATTTTACTAATTTTTATAGAACTCTTTAGGCTTTTTGTTTGTTTGTTTTAGATGGTTACCAAAGTTGTCTTTTGGTTAGTATTTTTTTTACAATGTCTTTTTCTATTTTTTCATTTTTCTTTCTTTCATTTTTGAACATTCCATCTCCTTATGCTTTAGATGAGTTTCTTATAAAGAGTAACACAGAATATTTTTAAAACTCCAAAATTCAGAGTCTTTGTCATTAAAAAATGGGTTTAGTCTAGTCGGATTATAGAGATTATTGGTATTTTGCATTTGTTTTTATTAATGTCTATTTACTCCTTATTTGTTTTTTTTTTTTATACTTTAGGTTTCTCCTCCCTCTCTCATCACATTCTCATTTTGTCTTTATATTTTTTAACATGCTTTTCTACCTTCCTTATCTCTTTGTATTGCACTCTGGGTAATTTATTCATAAATATCTTCCAATTCGATAATAATCTCTTAGTTTGTATATAATATGTTGTTTTCCCATACACTGATCATTTAACTTTGGCAATTTTATTTTTTATTTTTATGCCCCATTTGGATCTTTTTGAAACCCGCCTGGTCATCTTTATCAACTCTTCTTTGTTTATTTTGTTTGAGATTTCCAATAAAGTAAACTGGATTTTTGCATGACATATGAAACGTGTAATTTGGCTCTAAGATGGAACCTATGTATATTATCTCCTTTTCTTTCAAGTACTTTAGATGGTTTCTGATTGTCATGATGCCACAATTTTTACATATCCCAAACATAACGTTAGACATGGCTCTCTGTGAATTATCATTAGCACTAACAGTAATTTCTTAACAAAAATAAAATCCCGGAGCTCATCTCATTCATCTTCTTCCTTGACACAGAGTAGGTCTTAGTAGCCAATAGTTATCAAGCAAGTGAAATATTCTTCTGATATTATCTATTACAGAATTATTCTTTAATTTGCTTATAATTGCCTTTGAGCACACCTAAACCCAAAGGCAGATTAATGGTCCCCAGTTCTTCACCCCAACCAATTAGGTACAGTTCACATTACTGCCTTTGCTGCAGCTCAGATCTCATCCAAAAACCCAAGAGAATGTTGCTCATCTCTACTTAATGACAGGACCATGGCCCTGGGGGATTAACTGAGAAGTGATTATTTCCAATTTTCCAAGAAAAATCTTTTCTCCAAAATTACCACCATGTTGACTCGGTCACTAAGTAAATTCCCAAGCTTGCAGACTATCATCAGAATAAGGGAACATGAGTGTGTTGCAGGTGATGGGAATAGGAGAAAAAATTATTTTCTCCACAGCCTAAGTTTCTCCCCAGCCCTTTTAAAAAGTACTGTGGTGTTGAAGTTATTCTCACCTGAATACAGCCCCATTTTCCACAGATGACACTTCCTATATTGAACCCAGAAAAAAGGAGAAAAAGTCCAGACAGTGACATCTATAGATGATCACCGAGTCCCCCTTGACCCATTCTATTCATACCTTTCACCTAGTGAGCAATTACCACACCTTATCTTTCTTTCTGATCCCATATAACAGGTGTTCAAGGACTAGAAGCTATTACAGTTTATCAAGAGTTTACTAGATACAAAAGTATTTTTCATGTTATCTCATTTAATGCTTACAACATTCGTATGAAATAGGTACTATTAATACTTCCATCTTATAATGAGGTACTTCAGGCCTAAAAAGATTAAATTCCTTGTCCAGGGCTATATAATTAGAAAGTTGCAGAGCCAGGGTTAAAATAGGCTCCTTCCTTATTTTTATATAGCACTTGTCTTTACAACTCTATGAGGCCAGTGTTCTTCCTTTTGTGCAGTGAGGAAACAAAACCAAAGCACAGAGAGGTTAGGTAACTTATATAACATCACACAGCTATACATGGCAGATCAGAAAATTATAGTAGGTCAGCATGTATAGAAAAATGGTATTTTTCACCACATGCTATTCTGTTAAATGTTTTCACCCACTAATAAAACTAGGTGTGGTGAGTGTGTTGGTGAATCTCATTTCATTGTTTTATCTTATATGTTTATCCAATGCAAATAAACTTCTGCTTTTGCCCAGCTCCCATTTGAAACTCATATTTATATTAATATATAAATTAAGAGAATAATATCAGTATAGAGTGAAAATAAATAAATAGTGGTCTAGTCTGGAAATGAAGTGGGAAGATGAATGAAAAAATTTATTAGCACTGAAATGAAGCACTACCTTCTTTTAATGTATAGTTGTAACTTGCTTTGTCTTCCTTTATGTACTTAAGAGGGAAGTGTCCATTCTCTATTACTTAGGGCAGGGTCTCTCCACTCCAGCACTGTTGACATTTTGGGCCAGATAATTCTTTGTCATCTAAGGATGACTTCAGCTTTGTAGGACGTTGAAGAGCATCTTTGGACTCACTAGATGCCAATAGCATTCTACCCACCTTAGTTGTGACAATCAAAAATATCTCTAGTCATTGCCAAGTGTCCCCCCGGGAACAAAATCACCTTTAGTTGAGAATCACTAATTTAGGGAATCTCTCAGAGACAAAAAAAAAGCATAAAATAATTATTCTGCCTCTAAAATTAGACACTGATTGTGCTGAGTGGGCTAGCCTGAACAAGACAGCCCAGGGAGGTGTCCTTAGTTAGAGTAAGAAATTATTTTGAACCAGGGTGGAAGCAGGCTCCACTGTGCCCATGCCGTCCTCTTAGAAAGAAAAAAAAGTTGAGGAAATTGAGGGAACAGCAAGAGACCACTGATATGTCTAAATATTCAAATTCAGAGAAGTTATTAGAATAGGTGTATTGGAATAAATGCTTAGTAATATAGGGAACAAATAACACCTCTTACATTTATATCGTTTAATCCTCACGATAACCCAATAAAGGAGGTATAGTTTATAATTTCTGATTTACAGATTAAGAAAAGAATGCCAAAACATAGAAAGACTTGCCCAAGATTAAAAGGTGAGGAACTTGGATCAGAGGACAGAGCTGTCTAATTCAAATTACCCTTTGCAATGTACCCAGCAGTGTAGAGAGAATCTCCTAGAGATGACATGGAACTATTAAGATGAAACAATCTATTCATTCATTCATTTATTTGCATGGCAAAATATATACACACCTACTCTGTGTGGATATTATGCTATCCACCAAGGATACAAAGACAAATAAAATCTAATCCCAGCTATCCAGAGCTCAGATTAGTGAGAAGAAAAGATATTTAAAAGTTATAATGCAACATGCTAAACACAGTGAATAAGTTATATGCTGAGAGAGCTATAGGAACAAGGAAGAAGAGAACCTAATGTAGCCTTGGGAGAGTGATGGGGGTGGGTAATCAGTATAGGTTTCATGGAAGAGATGGTATGTGTGTCAAGTCCAAGAATGTTGGGAGTTGAGATTTGTCCTAAGAAATGACAGAAATTTCTTTTCACTACCACAAATCAACTGCTATAAAATGCACTTTGGATCTGACAGCACTAAAATTTTTCATTAAAAAGAATGACGGAGTGTGTTGGGCAAGGATGTCACTTCCCCAGGGAGTGAAGAGGAGAACTGATTGCTATCCGTGTTCGTCAAGGTTCTTCAAAGAAAAAGGCCAAATAGAGGAGGAAGGGAGGAAGGGAGAGAGAAAGGGAAGATAGAAGGGAATGAGAGAGGAGGAAAGAAGTGGGTAGATATTGATTTTTAAAAGTTGCTCACATAATTCTGGTGGTGAGTAAATACAAAATTGATGGAGAGGGATACCAGGCTGAAAATTTAGGTAAAAGTTGACATTGCCTTCTGAGTCCAAATTTCTTTTCACAAGACAGGTTAGCAGGTGGGGATACTCAAGCAGTTTTTATTCTGCAGTCTTAAGAATTGCTTCCTATTTTGAAAACCTCCATCTTTGCTTTTAAGACCTTCAACTAATTAGATGATGCCTACCCACATTATGGAGAGTAATCTGCTTCACTAAAAATCTAATGATGTGTTAATCATACCCATCCACATATAAACTAGTGTTTGAAAAAACAACAAGGCACCTTAGCCTAGCCATGTTGACACATTAAACTGACCATTTTACCATTGTTGTTCACCTATTAATGTCTCCCAGAAAAGATTATCGTTTCACATCTGAAGATCTCTTGGAGATGGGAAGTGAGAATCTCTGCATCCAAATGTGCTACAAGCTTCAGATCCTCTAAGAAAGCCATGGCCTGGGGATGGGGAAGGAGACACACTAGCTAAATTTAGTTGAATATATTAATATACTCCTAGAGTCATAAATCTTAATGAGCCCTAGCTCTAAAACGGGTCTTTTAAAGAGATTGAGGAATTCTTAAAGTTTTGGTAATTCAACATCCATTTTAAATATACAAAAGAGCTTGCTTTGTAATAAACTCTAAGGTGAATTTTTTCATAAAATAATAAATTAAGGTTTTTTTGTTTTTTTGTTTTTTGTTTTTTTAGTTTAAGCAATCATTTACATGTTTCAAGTGTCATGCCCTAAAAATTCTTGGCTTGAGTTGCGTGTGTGTGGACATGTATACATTCATTCCTGATTCTTCTTAACTGACAAAAGGATGAAATGATTTTATTCAGGTCTAATACACCAGTGAGTGAATGCCCAAACACATACATGAACATATAAGCAGTCATGTCTCAGTTGTTGGCAAAGTTCATTTCCCTTCATGAACATAATTTTTGGTAATATCAGGACTATTATTTCTATTTTTGAATGCTGAAATTGTGCATAAAAGAAGCCCCATGTAAAAGTCTGTGATTATCTTCTTGGGGTTTAGCATCATTTTTTTTTATTTCTTCATTTAAAAAAAATGCATTTATAGAGAATATATCAGATTCCTAGCCAAAAATCTTTAATTTAGTAACCAGTTAATTTGTTTTAGAATCTATACACTTTGAAAGGGAACACATAAAAAGAAATATCTGACAAACCTAAATAATACAAATCAGTCAAAGAAAAAAACTCTTCCCCCAACTTCAACCCAACAAAAAAGAGAGGGTGTCAGAAACCCGTGAGAAATGACAGGCACATCCAAAATAAGTTTGATTACAAAAGCAAGAACTTCACTCTGGTTCTGTAAAATGATGGGGGCAAAAGGGGCTGGGAAGAACATGATAAATTATTCAGGTTTAAGAGACAGTGATAAAAATGTAAATGCAGCCCTGCCACTGAATCTTTGCACCAGCTGAATAAATTCAGACTAGAAGCTGAATCAGCATCTTGCCTCTGATTAAAACCAATTGAAAGCATGAAGCACAAAAACCTCAGAAGCTCTTTGGAAATGACAGATACATTGATCAAGAACTGCAACCCTAAGATGAAACAGTTCAACTGATAGTTACCACA
The DNA here is from genome assembly GCA_004027375.1 of Macroglossus sobrinus. Classification (NCBI taxonomy): domain Eukaryota; kingdom Metazoa; phylum Chordata; class Mammalia; order Chiroptera; family Pteropodidae; genus Macroglossus; species Macroglossus sobrinus. The sequence goes on along the minus strand of PVKZ01002909.1, from coordinate 12,692 downwards.
AGTTAAAGGGTCCTTCCAATTCTCTGGAAATGGAAACATTTATGATCAAAGAATCATGTCTTAGTTAAGCTCAAAAATGATTATTACTTTGTTAATTATGGTTATGTACCCTCTCTCATTGGGAGCACACTTGATCTTTACCCAAGAGCAGTGCATTAGCCTCATTTCATCTTTAATAAATATATTCCTTTCCAAGGATGTTCCCTGTGCATGGATCCCAACTGCCGAGCACTAGTTATGTGGCAAGCTGATGGTCAGCATTAGTTGGACCTAACCTTACAGTTTAGAAAGCAACATATAACAAGACCTCCCACACTGCAATAAAATAAAAACCTTTTTTTTTTTCCGATCTATTTTAAAACAGATCAAGAGATACAGCATTAACGTGAGTGAACATATTTTTCTTGTACAGCTCAGTGATCAAAAGCTTGGGTTTGAAATCCAGGCTCTCTGGGTTCAAAGACAGGCCCACCACTCAAAAGAAGCCAGCTGCTCCACTTCTCTCAGACTTTCTTATCTCTAACAGGGGATAATTACAGTGTTTGATGTGAAGATTAAATGAGTTAAAACATGTAAATGGCTTAGGGCATTTCTGGCACATAGTAAGTGCTCAATAAATGTTAGTTCTTATTAATATTGTACTTACATTAAACATATGGCGCCCACTTAGGAGTTAAACAAGTGATTTGATTGCTTACGAGAAAAATCACCAAGCAGTCCACCAAGCCACTCATGTGCATCTGGTCTGCACAAGCTTGTCTGTCCATTTATATTCACAGATAGAATTACATAAGTAATGGCCGATGTGCATATTCTCTCTCAATTTGGCTATATGCCCTTAGGAGACACTTTAATGTCATGGTATAATGAAAATTTTAGAATTCTATCAATATCACATAATAAAGCTATTCAATGAGCCCATTCTCAAATATCCACTGGGTAATGTCCATGTGCCCAGAACTATGACAACCATGAAAGGGCACGAATGAACCAGAAAACACCATGAAGCCTTCTTGACATTGACAAGAATTTGAGACTTATCTTGAACTACTAAAAAATTAGGCAATTATGTGAATTATGTAATTATAAATAGTTACATGATAAGGCAACATATCATAATGTGCTATTTGTGGGTTTAGAACTTTCTGCAAAGAATAAGAAGTGATGGAGCTGATCAAGGGCCCTGTATGTTGGGAATGGAGGATGTACACACATGCACTTATTCCCTCTTCCCACCGCCAGGTAAAATGTCCTAGGTCCTAAATCCCTGTATATGTATTTGTACTAAGAAAATATTTAATCAAACAATTGTGAAGGAAAGAAAAACTCCTTCAATGGCAAATGACATTAAGCAGGGATGTTGACAGTTTCTTATCTTTGGCTCAGGAAAGTTTTCTCAGAGATTAGCAGAGAGACTCATAGGGCAGGAGGGGCTGGAGCCACCCTGATCATCTCTGTGGTCCCATCAACGCCACACCCGCCCTGAGAACACACTGCAGACCAGAACATACTAACTCATTCCTTTCCTTTATACTCTGCTTTTCCTCCAGAGCCAGTAGAAGGTAAATGTCACCCATAATTGATGTCAAACAGTGTCACTCGGTGAAGGTGAACTGTTTACATGCCAGTACATCTTTTTTTTCTCTAACCAGGGTTTGGGTCCAGCCCTGCCGTCTGAGGCCAAACCAAAGGGCACAGGATGGACCTGGCTTGCAGCCTGTAGTGACTGTCTGTCTAGCAAAAGGATCAAATTTAGACCTGGGCATGTTAGCATTTTTGGTTTTGTTTTGTTTTTGTTTTTAAGACAATCTGTTGGCAAGTTAGTGACATAAGAAATGCAGTTCAGACAATGACTTCCTCCTGCCACTCCCCAGTAACACCCTCCATTCCACCAGTGTCCCCTTCACCTAAATATTTCTGCTGTGGAAGGACAACCTGCCCAGGCAGATCTGTGAGCTGTGGTTTTCAGTCACAGATGATGAGTGATGGGCTGGACTTGTTTTTTGTGTGTGACATTCTTGTCTGAGTGACCTCGCCTTTGAATGAATTGGGTCATATATCGCACTATTTTTTTTTTTTTTTTGTACTGCAAACCCATGCTGAGCCCAAGGCACTGTACTGTGCTGAATGAGAATTTAAAACATAAGACATATGTAGTTCTTGTCCTCATATTGATAAGAATTTAGTATTACTATGGGATTAGTGGGAAGTAGAGGCAAGTTTCAGTTATTCTAATGTAAGATGGATAGATGATACAGGAGATATTTTGGAAAGCTGTAGAAAGGGAACAGCATGAGCAAAAGCACTGATACAAGAGAAGCCGGGGTATTTGCAAGCCAATGAGCACTTCTATCTAGCAAAAGTGTGTGGAGGTCATAGGTCAATGAAAAGCACTCTCTTAAGTGAAGTAGAGAATCACAGAGAACAACTGCTAACTGTCCCTCTCTTAGAGGCTCAGAACTTGCACGCTCTTGCATACCACACTCAGCTGGGGGCCCACTTCACTTCAGTTTATTGAAACTCAAAATGCATACTAAAGCTCTTAAGGTCTCAGACTCTGGGCCCTTGTGATTTCTAAAAGTCAGAGAATCATCACTTGGAAAGGGAAATGTAGATGCTATTTGCTCTGCCCATCAATGCCTGAAAAATAACATTCCAAAGTTACTGGGCAGATGAGTCTCATGCAGGGCAGCCTGAGTACCTTTTCCTATCTGGCTAATGTTAAAACTGGAGAACTACGCAAAGATTAGAAGGATTAATTATTAGAATGGGCTCCTTTGAGAACCAAGGAGTACCTAACACTTTAAAAATGAGCCAAATAATCATTTGTTAGAAATTCTGTGAAAGGGACACTGCTAAATGGGAGACGAGTTCTATTCATGTTTCTGAAATCAAATCATACTGCAGCCCAGGAAACTACTTTTATTCCATAATACTATAGCAAAAATGAAGAGGGGGAGAGAGGCAGGAAAGACAAGAGGTGAGTAGGCAGTGGGAAACAGAGTGAGGAAGCAAGGAAGCAAAGAAGAATGCAAGAAGGAAGAAAAGATTTCTCTTACAACACGTGGGCCAGTATTTGGAAAATATTGCACCAAAATAACCCTGAAATCTAGTATTCTGAATATCTGAGTGAGCTCTTCAGTTTTGTGACAAAAGTATGAATATTACCATTTTGATGATGAATTTTATGAGAGACCAGATTGGACTACCAACCTGCTTAGATGGAGAGGGTTAAAAGTCAGCTTTAGGATGAGTACATATCTCCAATGACCTCCAATACTGAGACGTAGGAATCCTCGCTAGGGCCCTGGGTTGTAAAAACTGGCCTCTTTGCCAGTATTTGTTTAAAACTCTGTGTTCATTTTTAGTAATAGTCTTCTTTATGTCAACAACCCTGGCATGGGTGACTGGGGGCCTTGGAACCATGTCGAGTAAAAAATAAAAAGTAGGATTATAGTTCTTCACCACCAACTAGCTGTATGAACTCTCCCTTCATTATAAAAAACAAACCACTCAGAATAAAACTACCAGCTCAACGAATGACATAATTTATGTGACAGTGCCTTGAAGTAAATAAAAAGTAAATATCACTGTGTCCTAGTAAGGGATCATTATGCAAATCAAGGTCTAATGCAAGGTTCCTGATACCAGTGGTCTGGATGGACTCCAAGGTTTCCGTCATCTTTAAACACATGGAGAGATATCAGGGGCCACATACGCTGAGAACAGGAGATCTTTCAGATCCTCTAGTATCTAGGCAACTACTGTGTGGTCAGTGGAAATAGAAGATGGGAGGGTAAAAATAAAAATTTTTGAACTACTTTACAGATTTTCTAGCTGTTCTAGGACTTTCATTGGAATGAGAAAGGGAGTTAGGTTGTAGATTCTGTGACTGATAATTTCGTGTCTTTCTCTGAAAGCTTAATAGAATATGTAGCACACGGAAGGCACTCGGGCACTATTAGACCTATAGTTACATAATATGCATCATTCAGTATGGGCAAGGTTGTGGTAACAATCCTGCCTTCCTCATCCCCCCAAATATCTGTGGCCTAACACAACGAAGATTATTTCTTACTCATACTACACATGCCTTGTGGCTTGGCGGCAGGTTCTGAATCAACAGGATTCAGCCCAATGAAGCAGCCACCATCTGGAGCATTGTTGGTCATTATGACAGATGGAAAGAGAGCTCTGAATGGTTTCATACCAGAAGTTAAATGCTTTAGCATGGAAGTGACACTTATCACTTACACTCATAACTCATTGGCCAACAGTAGTCACATGCCACTACTCCAATCAGAAGGACACTAGGAAATACAATCCTACATTCACTCAGAATATCGGAAGTCCTAAATATCTGGGATGTTGTACTAATGATAATCACATGACATATCATTGAATAAAATTGAGCCAGTCTACTTGAGTAAATATGTGCTGATACCCAGAAGACCATGGCCAAGTCTGCATTGACTCCCCAAAGCTAATCATCAGCATTGTGGAAACCAGAGGCCACAGGGGGCTTCTTGAGAGCTGGGGTACACCTGAGTTACCGCATCATCATTGATGTCATCTTCATACTTTGCACCAAACAAGAGCTCAATATGAAGTGGCCCTCAGAAGTATATCATTTGCCTCCCTGCTTAAGATGAAACACTCTATGAAATTTTCTATAAATGTGGTTTTTGCTGTTTGAAAGGCAAACTGATTGCTAGAATTACATCAGTTCAATGGAAATGATGAATAAAGTGCTCTCAAGCAAGTGAAGATGGTATTTAAATTTCTCCAGCTCCACCTGTCTCAAATGTGAAAGGAAAAAAACTAGCACTACTAGGTGTTTTATAAATTGTCTAGAGTCCAAAAAGTAGTCGATAAATGCATGCTATCTGTGGATATGCAATAACTCATATCTATAGGGTTGTTGCTCCCTGCAGTCGATGCAGGACCTCCTACGGTTTACCAACCCTCCCCCCATCCCCGCACCAGTAGTTCTAAGAGTTTCCTGGGAGCCTGTCACAAAGACTTACTCTGCAAGTCACTTGAGCCTTCATCACTGTTCCTTAGGTGCAGCATATTCCCTCCAGGGGCCACCAAGCTACCCTAGGCAAGGCAGTGCTGCTTCTGAAATGCTGGGATTGACCTACCTCCTGGGCACTGCAGCTCCACCACTGCTGCTGTCCATCTGCACATGTCTTCCATCTGTCCTGCTGCCCCATGGAACATGAAAGTTTGCCCAAGGAGCTCAAGCCCTGCTAGAGCTCTTCCTGGGTGCTATTCCCCTTGGTCACTGCTCTGCTGTCCCTCTCCACTTGAGCCCAGCTAGGTGCTAAAAAACTACTGAGAAGTTTGAGGTAAATAACCCTCTTCTCTTTGTGTGTGGGTCCCCTCTGAGTGACACTTGTTTAATAAATAATACAGTATTTGTTTAAACCTTAGTGTTCATTTTTAGTAATAGTCTTCTTTATGTCAACAACCCTGGCATGGGTGACTGGGGGCTCCATCAGAATTGGGTTAAATATGAATAAGCAAGATATTCTCAGAATCACTTCCTACTCTCCATCCATTAAGTTTTGGTAAGGATTACTTTCATTTATGTAATGTAGCTAATGTGCTTATACCACTTATGGATGTGTAGTAATCCCTACAGAAGCATTTTCTTGTTGTTTCTACTGCTGTTGCCAAGTGTCCAGGTCTCTTCCTTGAGAAAGAATTCTCTCTCAAAGGTTTCTGAAGCCCACTGCCAACCAACTTCTGGAGGGCACTTCTCACAGATCACCAGACAATCCTAAACGTGTCTTAATTACTCTTAAAACTCATAAAATCCTCACAATAATTCTGCCAGCCAGAAACTATTATTTCCACATTGTGTAAGGATGGAAACTAAAGCTCAGAGAGGTTAAGTAATTTCCCCAAGGTCACAGAGTAAGAAGTGCTAGAGGCAGATTTCAAACTCAGATCTTCCTGGTTTTGAACCCATTAATATCGTGAGAAGAATGGAGTGGGTAAAGCAGTGATTCTTAATCAAGGGTGATTTTACAGATCCAGGAGACATTTGGCAATCTCTAGAGACATTCTCAGTGGTCACACCTTGGTGGGCAATGCTGGGTAAGGGTTCTACTAGCATCTAGTGAGTAGAAGCCAGGAATGCTACTGACAATGTACAATATAAACAAGACAGTCTCCTACAGAAAAAAAAAAAAAAAAGTATCTGGTCCAAAATGTCAATAGTGCTGAAGTTAAGAAACTCTAGATTAGGGGAAGATAAACCATATAAAATTGCTAAGAAGGTATAAACAGGGATATCAGAAGGAACATTCTGAAAAATGCATTTGCGACTGGGGAATGAAGTGGGATTTTGGTAAGCAGAGGCAGATGGCAGAGTGCAGGAGAGAGAGCAGCATAAAGTGAAAGCCCATGCACGGTGGAGAAGTGGCAATAGAAATTGGGAAGATAAGTTGGGGCCCAATTTTAGGAGGCCTAGAATGATAAGAATTCAAGTGCAAAAAACCTGGGACAAAAAAAAACACACTAAATTATCTTGTCAACTTTTTCTTGAAACTGCCAACCCAGCTCACCAAGAATTATGTGTTCTTCATAAATTAATTCCCTTTTTATTCAAGCATTCTGCATCAGTGTGACCTATATATTGCTTTAGATCCTCTTAGCCCTACCCATGACTTGAAGAAGGGAAAACAGTCCTAGACCATGAAGTCACCTTCTGATAGTCACCAGCAAGTTATTAACTGTGCTGGAACCAGAAATCTAATCTGAGGGCTGGAACAAGTTCTTATCACCAATAAACTGAAAACCTAACTTGTGTATACACTAGGGCCCCTGGGATCCCCAAAGCACAGCTGACCCTTTCTTCCTTTATAGTTGTATAAATGTTCTTGACGAATTTTCTTTGTTACTTTATCCATTCCTACTTGAAGCACCCAAAATGTGCAAAGCCAAATATTCTTGCACAAACCAAATAATTTTTTTTTAATGAAAGAAAAAAAAAAACATGTTGTCAAGGAAAGGGGATGGCAATAAATGGGAGGACCATTGTTTGCCCTTTAATAGGATCATGATTGGGCCAGACAGGTATTTCCATTTCCAGTCTTGTGTGTGGGTTCAACTGTAATGAAGAATTGAAAGTTGGCTAAAAAGGCAAGTAACATAATCTTACAAAGAATCCCAGAGCTGGATCCAGTTGAGGCCCTGTGTGTACCGAACCAAACTTCTTTGACCCACAGAACATTTCACAACCCAAAAGCTCCGCTTTGGAATTTTTGTATTTCTTCCTCCCAAGTGGACAAAGAAATCACATTCTCAAGACCCTGCCACTGCAACATAAAGGTTATTTATTTCCAAACAAAGGAATTAGGAAATGTGAACTTTAAGGCTCTAAAACTAACATTAACTCATCTACTGGAGACAGATGGTATTTAGTATTTTCAATGAAGAGGCTGTAAAATGTGAAAACTTAATACGTCTAGGGTGAGTCATCAGAGTGAGTTAATTTGCTAAAATCTTAGCTTTCACATTTCCTGATTAGATTGTTTTCTTTTTTTGGTCTTTCATCCTGGCATCTGTGACCCTAACAATTTTCCATTAAACACAAAGGAAATACATCAAATTTTTCTTCATTTGCAGTCTCACCTAGGGTCATTCTAGGGTATTGACCCCAGGCTTAGTTTTAAAAGATGATAAAAAAATTGCAATGAAGACTTTAGTACTTTAATATGAAAGTATCATTTAATATGAAGGTATCAGGTCAGCTTGATAGCATAATATATCTACTAAATAGCATATGTTTTTATTTCTTCCTCCTTTCCTTCCCTTTTCTTCTCTTCCCTTCCCTTCCTCCCTTCCTCCTTTCCTCCCTCCCTCCCTTCCTTCCTTCCTTCCTTCCCCTCCCTCCCTCTCTCTCTCTATATATATATTTTTGTTCTTTCTCCAGCTTACTTTCTAATCATCTCCTGTTATTACTGCCTCCTTCTACTCCTACTTATTCCCGCTAAATATTTATGTGAGTTTCATCTATATCTTTAGATTGGAGAGAAAGAATTTTTTGATCCCCTTTCTTCCCCCACCCTTAGTATGTTCCTTCAGTGTGCTGTATTCTCACTGACTTTATGGAATAGATATCCTTCCCTTCCTTTGATGTATTCAATAGCTGTTTCTTAACTGTCTCTTATATATGTATCTCTTTAGTAATTTCCATGACATTTGGGAAGCTGTGAAGGTCCAACACATGACCAGAAAAAAAAAAAATCTTGTTATGAGACATCCACAAATAACAGCTCCAGACTGTGGTACAAAATATTTTTTATGCATTTCTCATTGCATCATCAGTCCATACAGAGACCTCCCCCAGGGCACATCCTGAAATTCCATGTCTTTTGGGTCTCTCTTCTTCTTCATTTCCCTAAGGACGCCCCTCAATCTTTTCTACAACTCTTTCTATCCCCTACATAACTGGCTTTGCCCCAGAATATTGCTGTCCAGATCCCTGAGGGGGAATCTTCTACTGAATCAACAAACATTTCTCTTGCTAATATTTGTTGGGAATTTAGAGGTCATCATTAATCTCATCTTTCCCACCTCACTTTGGAACTGAAATTTTGACACAGGAGTCAGATGATGAGGAAGAGAGAAAAATATCAGCTTAATGGCTAAAAAACTACTCTGAGAGCTATGGTCTTAGATCCATAGATCTTAGACAACAATTAAGCTTCTTAACACTTCTGTATTCTCAAATCTACAGTTAGAACCTATGCTCAATGAGGTGTGAGGGTCTGCAGAATCATTCTCTCCCAGCCATTAGGCCTCAATAGTCAAGAAAGAGAAAGTCTGTCCTCTGAACAGCCTCTAGTAATTTGGCACACTGGGCCTCTGACCCTCATGAATTCAGTAGAAGAGAAAGTGCAAAGGAAAATCCATGAAGAAAAAAAACTTGAAAGAGAATGAGTTATATTTCTAAGTTCTATCTAATCACACAATCACTTAAGACAAGGGTGGAGAAGGGGAAGAGAGTTCTTCCTTACTTCTTCTTTCTGAGTAGTATATAGAGTCAATGTTCTCCCTTTTTAAAAACATGGGAAGTGGAGAATGTCTTCTCCAACACTTACAAAATTTTGTTCTCTTAAACCATTAGGTTGTAATGAAATTTGTAGTCCTCCAGGAGTTAGGCTTTCCCCTCAGATTCTGTCAGAACAATCCTACTCACAACTTTATGAGGTCTCTCCCATGTCAACCTTCCCTTCATTATGTACACTACCTGGAATATGGTGGACAGTTTGATCTTTGTTCCAGAGGATTCAAAATGAGTACAAATGATACATTACATAAATACCCTAAATTTGAAATCTTTTGCATATATCCCATCTCAAGTTGTCACTGGCCAAGATGCTCAGTATAATTCATCAGAAGTTAACAGCAATATAATCCAAAATACAATGTCAGCAGAATAAGGATGACTCAAACTTGAATTTGAACTGCCTCCCAGGGAGCAATTAAAGTCCAAAATTCAAATCTCCCTTTACATTATAATCTAAAGAAATTAAAGGCCAACATTCTTAAATTAAAGACTACAGAAATTAAAGTCTAAATAATATATTCTTCATTTGTTTAAAAAAATGGTGCTTAGTCTCACACAGTGGGATTTTTGAATTCCTTAAAAAAATATTCCTTTAACATTTATAGCATCTCACTGGAATGGGGGTGGTTCCTTTAGGGTCTATGGAGCTGGATTAATTAAAGCAAAGCTCTTAAGTATCCTTATTTGTAATGTGTAAGAAGAGTTGATAGAAATGAAATTATCATGGCACATACCAATGATTCAAGCAATATCACTAGTCCTAGAACAGGTATGCAAATACATGCAGTCATATATACACATACATACATACAGTCATACATACACACATACATGTCACATATGCATATATATACATACATACACACATAATACATGCATGCATACATACATTTCCCAGAATTCAGTTTTTACTACCATCTAGATGCATGCTATTTCCAGAGACCATAACAGTGGTAGAGGAGGGTCAGAAAGTATAGTAGCCAGGACAGTTTGACTCACTTAATAATCATTTCTAACTACTCACTTGTCTTCTTGTATAAAAGAGGTTAGATAGCTAACTATTAGATTTTAATAGTCTTCCTCCAGCCTGGATTATCCATGTGACACAAATCTGGCAAATGGTAGAAATGAAAGTCTGAATAAATAGTTAAAGCCTCATGTAAAACCTTTTGGCCCTCAGCCTTCTTCAAACCTAAAACACAGATGTGAGCTGGGAGATGCTACAGCCATTCTGTGACTATGAAGGTAAAAATTTGTGCTAAAAATGGAAGAGCCAAAACAAAGAAAGAGATTGGATCTCAGATTCATGGTATGCCTAGATCTGGATTTCTTGCTAAGTGAGAAAAGTAAATCGTCATGTCCTTAAACTATATAAAATTTCTGTGACTTTGGAGGTAAACACACATTTTTATGATTCAAAGAAAAAAGAATTTCAGTTCCCAGCTTTTCCAGCATGGAAGTCAGTCTGTGATGGTTGCCCAAAGTCTACAACTCATGAGAGTTAAGAAAAATATCCCTTTAGTAGGAGATATACCCCATCAACCAGCGAATACTATTAAAATTGTATCGATGACATCACAGTTATCAGACCTTACTTGAAATGTCCTTGTTTCCCATAGAACCTCTTAATTTCCATCTTCTTTTGAGCTCCATGTTTCTGTACCCATCCTACCTCTGCCTCTGCAGAGTTGAACATTAGAACCTTGCCTTAGGCCGATCAACCTGCCTCTCACAGAATAATTCTGATGAATTACAGTGTTAGTATCTACTAAATCTTGCCAAAGACCACCTTTAGGAAGGAGAAAAGTGTGTGGGGGGAGAAAACAGGGTTAAAAACGAACATCCTGCCACAAGTGTGAGGAAGTATGTCTGGCCTTTGGCTCCTCTGCAATATTTACCAGGTGCAAATCTTAAGGGACTCACAGCCAGTAGATTTATCTATAATAGTGATCTATCTTTGGATGTGACGAGAAACACATAAAAATATGGTGTTTTGTGGGGCTCAGAGGATAGAAAGTAATTTCTGCTCTGGGTATTTAGGTAGACATTATGGAAGCAGTATTTACGTATTGTACCCACTTTTTATATCCTAGCTCAGAAATTGCAAGAGAAAGAAGAACATAAAAGAATCATTCTGGTAGGGGAAATAGCATGAGCAAAACACAAAGGCAGACAAAAGTTAGGTTATGTCTTGAAAACTTGGATGTGTTCAAAAACACTGGTACCATAGTATGAAGGTGAATTGGAGGAAATTTGTGAAAAGTTAATTCAAGTCAGATAATGAGAGTTTTGAATGCTAAGCTAAGGTGCTCTGATTAATTTTTAGGTGATGTGAAGCCATAGATAGTGGAGAGAGGTGGGTTGAGTTTCAAGATGGTTGATCTAACAACAGTGTGCAAAATAAAGGTGACTACTCTAGTCTCAGAAAGGGACAGAGGGGGACTGAAATGAGGAGGTGGTGACTAATTGGATGTGCTAAGCCAAGGAGAGAGAAAGTCAATAATGACACGTTTCTGGATGGGGTGCCTGGGAAGATGGTGAGATCTTTAATTGAAATAAGCATATCAGAAAAAGACAAGATAATATCTCTTATTTCTGATCACCAAGAGAGACATTAAAGCCAAAATTTCAAGCACAAAAATAATAAACTAGAGCATAGGAGAAAGGATGGGGCCATTGGATGGAGACTTAAGGGTCATCCCTACATAGGACATAGTGGAAATCCTGATAGTAAATGAACCAGCAAAGAGAAAGAGTACAAAGAGAGGTGATGGACATCAGAAATTTCGGGATGATTGTATTTCAGAATCATGTAGGTGCTGATATCACAGAAATCCAGTGGAGAAGAGATTCTCTAAATTAAAAAATGAATATATTATTACTTCTGATATATGGGGTGAGTGTAATTTTCTCATACATTTTGTTTTATATCAATTTTTGTTACTTCTATCTATATTAACAGCAATAAATGTTACTTTTGAGAAGATGACTAGTACACCGTGCTGATGGAGGCATGTAAAGGCTTTTCATGAGTTTTAAAATTTAAAAAGAACATTTCAATTGGCTTGTTACTATGTTTAATATTCATTTGTTTATTCATTTAGCATTTTCAATAAATATTTATGGACCCCTGTTAAGTGCTAGGCACTGTCATTAGACGTTCAGGATATTATAATAAACAGACCATCAAAGATCCATCCCCTCTTGCTGCTTTCATCTTCCCTTCCCTTGCTAGAATGCAAGGTTATTTGGACTTTCTTAGGCATCTTACTATATCCAGCCTCTTCAGTTGGTGAAAGACTCGCATCACCATGACCTTCAAGTAAATTCAATTTACTAATATGAGCTTCTGGTTCCTCAGATGCAGAATGGAAACAATCATGCCCACTTTTCAGGGTGAAGAATGTGAATGGCATGTATAACCCTCCTTCAGTTAGTATCAGCAAAAACAGCAATGGATAAAAGAACAGAAATTCTAGGTTTTGATTCTGGTTTCACAACTCACAATATTTTCTGAAGTTTTAGTTTTATTATATAAATAAATATAAAGATGATAGATTAGATAGATGATAGATAGATAGATAGATAGATAGATAGATAGATAGAT